>CALNHX010003084.1:119298-159130 GCA_940337035.1 Agriotes lineatus | reverse complement strand
GCAGGTTCTTCCAAACACAGATCATCTCATTTCCTCCCACGGCTGCCATGAAAACAGCTTAGGCGTTCTTGAAGCTTTCATTAATTTAAAAACTGCTCCAGAATGCAAATTTTATTTCGCACCGTTATAGGTGAATTTAGAAAGACTACCTTTGCATTACCCAGATTAGACTGCTTTCCCTCGCACCTTCCGTACGTAACCCAGTACTTTCCACATTTCCTTTTCCTCTTTCCACATTTGCGACCAGGAAGGCCATTCATCACGCCTAGAGTAATTTTTAGTGTCATTTGTTTATCACAGCAAAAATTCGCCAACGCTGTGCATCGCTCTTAACCTCAACTTGATTTAATGGTTCGTGCGATGGAAGAGGGTTTGGTTTATGAAGGCTGCTGCTGGTGCAGTTCATGAGGTTATTTAGCAGTGCATCGCGCCTGATTGAACTCCGGACCAGATTCCTGATAATATAACAGGTTGGGCCGCCAATTAGGAGATGTCCCCAGGTCACAGCCTGCTCCTCGTGCACTCTTCGCCCTCCTGATCCTTTCAGTCTTCACCTTGGGTCGCGTACCTCTTAATTCTCGGTATGCAGATCTCCCGAGATTAAATGCGGGCCGAAGATTGCCCAAATTTTATTTCGGCGGCCCCGGGCGGCGGCTCTTCAATTTTGTGTCTGATAATTTTACAGGTTTCGGTTCCTCAAATAAAAGTACTAAGATAAATCTCGCAGCGGTGGGCTTGTCGATGAATTCCTTATCGACAAATTATTGAAGAACGGGAATTTTGGAATCGCGCTCTCGTTCGGCGGCCGCTAATGAGCAGCATTTGGGCGTTCGCTCCGAATTTGAAATCTGGAGCGGATTAAGCGTGACTTTTAAACTTTCGTCGTGAAGACTGTCCGGATCACCTTTAAGTCTTTCTCGGCAAAGGCGAGCAGGTGGAACGGGTCGCCCGACCCGAAGCACTTTCATTTCAGAAATTAATGAAAGTAGAGCATATCGACAGCTACGAGCACTTCATAACGCCGAAATTGGAAATTATTGTTCTTTATAGCCCAGCTGACTATATCGGTAAATCTCAGCACACTTTTCTCCTGATGGCATTTTGAGAGATTAATGAAAAACGTTATTTGCAGATGTCGGGTCGGATTTTCTAAACCCATTACGAGCTCGTTTCAAAGGCCATGATATATTCAACAAGTGATAAAATATTTAAGTAGAATTTCTGTAACGGTGTTTTGACCAAAATCATGTTGAAGCTTTGCATCGTTAATTGATTAATATTTTTCAACCTGTTTTAAGAGCTTGTCCGGCATTTCTATAGATATCAACAAGCGACTGATTTATTACATATAGTAGCGTTATTTATTTTTAAACCTGTAAAAAGAAACGATATAAAAATACTTCCTGTTGGTATGTACTAAATTACCAAGATACATACTACAATATTCAGCTAGCAGAGCCATTACTGATTAAAATAAATCCATTTATTGCTTCATTTGATATATTCATACAGGCTCCTTGTACTGACGGAAGTATTTTTAAAGAATATTACCTTAAACAAAAACGGACCCGTTTCGGGACCATTTGCACTTTTAAATGTAAAAAAACCTGCTCACGATATTACCACGTACAATTGTAAAATTGTCCATGATTACAAACCGGTTGCCGCAAATTTAAATCAACTCGACTAGTACCTACTGTTTGCCCTTGAGCTTCATTAATTGCCAATACAAGAACAAAAAATTGTATCCTTTTAAAAGAACTTCGTGAAATTTAGACTAAAATCTATTTCTAACTCTTAGATGGCGTCAAATGCAACTACGTAACCGAAAAGTATTAAAAAATCGTAAAAATTTACTTTTAACTATAACGAATGGGTCGATAGAATGAAATGAAGAATGTGCGATAACAAATCTACCTGCTAAAAGCATAGATTTAAAATCAAAAACAAAAGTCGGGAACAAACTTGAATATATGAGCTGCAAATTTTTCGGGGATTGATTATACTCTGTAAAAAAAGAAAATGAAACGCTTTATTAGAGTGATTAAAGTTGGAGAAGGATGAGCGGTTTTTGACTTAAAGAAATGAACCACTTATAATAGAAAACTATATTTCAATAATTTACTACAGATAAAATATGATATTTTAGTAAGGCTATAAGCTAACAAGAAATTTTTCTGGGATAGTAATTCTAAGGGTAGCCATTCTTAATTTTTACTTCGACGCGAAGTGTACGAAGTTGAAATTCCATCATACCGAAAACCAGCCTGAGTCAAATATCTCTAAAATTTCGTGTCAACCGACTAATGAATTCACTATACCAAATTTCGGCCTCGGCTGTGGGGATCTTTTGGTGAAAATCCCAGCCCACTAGATCCCTCCTTCCTATTGGGGGGTGCCTAAACGTGCTGTGCAGTGTACGTATGTTCGTATGTGTACACGATTCAGGTCGGCAGCAACCTTCCTGAAGTCTTGGATCTTTTTCATACGATAGGTCGTCAGAAAAATGAAAGCAACATCAACTTTTGAGGTATGGTCGAAGGCAAAAATCCAAAGATATGGTACTTTCTGATCTTTTCATACAACACTAGAACCTCGCTAAACCGACATATAAATAAAAATCAAAGTCTCGATATATCGACATCAATTCAAAAATGACCGTTAACCTATTCTAAGTTCCCTCGTGAACCCACGTGCCATGGGTGTGACCCACGTGCTATGGGTGCGAACCACTTACCATGGGTGTGACCCGTTTGTAAGCCAAACAATAGTTGCCAGCCCTCAAAATGTCCATATACGTCCGGTTGTTGTTATTTTCCTTAATAATAATCACATGTAAATATATAGGGCAAATCCACTGATGGTGATGAAGATGATGTGATTACATTTTTTTTTAAATTTAATTAAACTTATTCAAAAGTCTTTTTGTCATAACGGTTTCTTAAGAATCGCACACAACACATACAAAGTTGAAGTGATTAGATTTGCCAATTTTTAGTATTTAAGTTAATTTTATGAAATGATTTTTTGTTTTTGTTAAAATTTGATTGGAATGAAATAATTACCAAATTTGTTTTGGTTAAGCATTAAAATACATTTTTGTTTTTTATTTTTTACATGATATGACGAACAGCATTTTTTACAGCATTCAACTGATTACTTAAATACACTCATTAATAACACATTCAATTTGACAATAAATGCGAAGATAAGGTATTCTTGGAAAGCACTGAAGGGCGCGTATCAATAGTTTTCATAACAATAAACTGAGTCATAACATTGAACTGTGAAGTGGAGTGAAGTGCGTATTGACAATTTTTATGATAAACAACTGGTTCATAACATTTGATTGTACTAGCGAAAGGGAGTGATGCTGAGTGTCGAAGTATTCTTGGAAAGCACCGAAGAGCGCTTTTCTGGGGTGGGGATACCACATATTTAATAATTAGACTTAAGCCGTGGACACCGTTTGTCCATACTCAAGTATATAGAGAAAGTCGCATTAAATATAGAGTATCTATTGCTCTGTAAATTACAAGTCGGTTCCCTTAAGTTAGATTTACTTATATACTGCATATACAATGTTAAACAAGACAATACAATGCATTCCGGGTGATGCTGCAGAACTCGACCTGAAAAGAGCTGCAGCCCGCCAAACTTGGTAGAATCTTGGCATGGACGCAGCCAAAAATTCGCCTGACTGTGCACGCTGTATTCCACAGGAACAAGCAGTCCTGGAACTAAACGGTTAAATATTGTTACACTGATATTGCTACACTAATATTGCTAAATTTCGACTGTTGTGGGCTCTCCCTAAATGTAAACTGTATCGTGCTCTGGATGCTCTTAGCGGTCCCTAACGCATGCCAGTATGAGTGAAGTTTGCCTAGATGAAGCTCGACTGGCTACGGATTATTTACTGCAAGCCGCTTGCAATGACTCGCATCAAGTTTGGGGTTACCCCGAAAAGGACAATGCTGCAAGGCGTCACTGATGGCTGTGAAAAAATGCCCTGTAACAGGTGACTTGGGCACTTAACTAATTCCGGCGATGAATTCGACCTGGTGCACGGTTCGTCCACGCTTTGCTTGTGTTGGCACCTCGGGAGCTTAATCTTGTCGTTTCTAGAGCCCCGTGTTGGAGCCCTTACCCTTAGGGTTCAGGGAGTTCATGGTCAGGTGTTCTTAAAAGGTTTTATAGGTGAGTCTAGGCACTCAAGTGTACCTTACGATTCTGGATAGCTTCCTCTGGCAGGTTTAGGTCTCGGACTAGCAGCTTCGGATAAGCCCAGAGGGTCTGTCAGCTCTTCCAGTTAAAGTTGGATGGATCGGTCGGTAGATTGAAGCAAGCATCTTGATTGGGCCTTTCTAACTGGCTCATTTTCTGTGGGAATTTAAGAAGAGTTGCGCGAAACCTTGCCTTGGGCGGCGACGCTGTATTCCTTTGTTTATCTTTAATCCGCGGGCACGAAAGATTCAAGCGAGGATTGTGGCGTATTTGGCAACGTAAAAATTGCAAGTATATTATTTATGCATAAATTGGATGTTGTGCAAGTTCTAACGTTACAAATTTACCTATTTACATTTGAAGCGTATGTTTTTAAATTATCAATTTAGTCAAAATTCCGGCTTTGACCCCTAGCCTTTAAATTTCTTGTTCGTGCTTCAATTCTAACACAACAATCTGTTGCTAAAATACATTTTATATTAATTAATAATTTGTAACTGAGAATTTATTTATGGAAAACTGTTACTAGTTATAGAAAACTGTAATTAGTCTGTTAGTCTCAAGCTAGATAGCGTGGGTTCCTGCAACTGACTTTTTCAACTGCTACACGTAGAGTGTAATGCTCTCCTTTGTTTTACCAGTGGCTAGTATTTAAATTTATGTTGTGCTGGTTCAGTGGATTGCCAATATAGTAGTTCCGCCTCTACACAGGTTCATACCGAGGAGCTGCTTATTGCAAGCCTGGAACTATATTCACTGTGCCAGCAAGGTGGTATAATATTGAATTAACTTCAATATTGATAAAAAACTACTTTTTTCCTTCTTAATTAATGAGTTCATAGTTGAGAAAACGTTAGAGCACTATCGTTTGGCGCAAGCTGTGTATGTTGGTTTCAAGCGAATGATAGAATGATAGAAATTTAGTAATCGTACTGAATAGAATTTAGATATTCTTGCATAATAAAATACTCCCGACTCCCGCTACGTCTACCTTCGAATTAACAATAATTATGAGAACACAGCATCAGCTTCAAGTTCTTCAAAATATATCACAGAAAAATATAATCTTATTCAAACCGTAACAGATATTTCCAATCGCCTAATAGTCGTCGTCACCAGCCTTGATTTAACATACTTACTGTAGAGGCATCGTCCTTTCTCGCTGAGAAGGTTTTAAGCTTTAACACCTCATGGTTGCCAAAGCCGGATAGGAGCAGTATAGTGGAATCGACGTTTTTTAGAGTTCCTGTGAATCGAACTCACAACCAAAGCGTTTACCTCTGAACCACTACCACTGCATCGTCTAATAAATTACGTAAACTAGAACTGAAACGAAGAAATCTTCTTGATATTCCGTACTACACTCCAGTTTGGTTTAATATTATATTTCTAAAATGAATTATTGAAGGAATTGTGTATAAACCTACTCTTATTGCTAATGTAACTTCTTGACACTTTCTGTAGCGTTCTAATACAATTCATATTTATAAAAATATGTATATAATCTTGATTCACCTCGCTGCCAGTTTTTACAAAACTACGAACCATTTATAATTCAATTTCCGGTGTATCTGTCCTGCATGAAAGTTCTATTTGGATAATTCTAGCTAAGCAGGCATTAACCTTTGCGGCAGAAGGAATAGCGTTACCTATTATTGCATTTTTAGGAAGAAGGGGGCTCGTTAGCACGATTAAGCTAGAAAATCAGAAGACTGTCAGACTAATTGACGTGGAAAAATACGTTTAGAACTGCTCAGTAAGGTTCCAAATAAGGGTATGGCTCCACGGCGTTCTCACATGGCTATAATAAGTAAAGCTTTGGCTGAAAGTAAAATTGGGATTAATAACATGCGACCGCTTCCATAACTCCTTTAAGATATGTTTCCGTTAAAAACTCAAAGAACATATAGAATGTTTAATGATCGTATGTTTCTAGCGGAATTAGAACCTTAAAAATAATTAATTCTAGCGTGTAATATCCTAAACATACAATTTAGCTTAGTTTAAGAAAAAAGAAAATCGCCACCTGATTTTACCCTTGTTTTTTACAAATTACATATTTTTTCAAATCCAAAAATCATTTCTACTTGACAAAGGTAGTTTTCCATGAACGCATGAAAGCATATGTGAAAACATCACGAACACACACTACAACCAATAATTTTTTTATGCATATGTTACATATTATTGCTTGAAATCTTCCATAACAATATTACTAACAATAAGAGATTAGAGAAGAACCCGTTACCTTCCTATAGCCCTGTTACATTTAGTCATCTAATTGAAAGTATGTTCTTTTAATACGCGGTATTAGAAATTCCATAATGGCGTTAACGTTTATTGTAAAGTGTTATGGTTATGTAGACTTTGTATTAATGTTGATTATTTTATCTACTAAAATGTTGAATAGGCTAATTGCATTAAACTGTTTTTTTTTAATTTTTTGATGAAGTTTTGTGTATTTTTTGAGAATCAATGTATTGGTATCTTCACTGACAGTAGAGCCGCTTTACTAGCCCTGGGCAATTGCAAAATTACCTCAGGTGTGGTAGCGCAGTGCCGTGAAGCTCGCGAGGATATCTCAAAAAATTACGTCGTTTCTCTTGTATGGGTGAAAGGACTTACCAGCAACTACGGCAATAAGAAGGTCGATGCGACTGCGACAGTGGATTCCGAACAATTTCGTCGTTAAGCAAGAGCTGCTATTACAGCGTCCTCACCAAAAACAGCTAAAGATTGCTTGCAACTGTCCCGAAGGAACCTTCGACTAGTAGTGGGTATATCCTATCCGGACACTGAACTCTTAACCAACATATCCACAGGATGGGACTGGTGGACAGCTTAAACTGTCGTGGATGCAACGAGGATGACGAGATAGCAGAACCCTTCTGCGCCACAGGCCACCTCTCGCAAGAGTCAGAGGATCCATATTGGGGAACTTCTAGCTCGATATGGTCAAAATCAGCAACACTCCAGTTGCGGTCGTTCTTAAGTACATTCAAAGTATATGGCTTGAGTGATGCCCAACTTGGAGAGCTGCTGAGAAGTAGCACAATGGGCCCACTCAATCCGGTCTAAGTGCGTATGAGGTAACTCACCCTCCACATATAATCCAGAATCCAGAATCGATCATCTAGTTAATATGACTAATATATGACTGTATCAGCACAGATACATGCTGATGAATACGTAGATAAGAAATAGAAGAGTGTAAATCTGCAATGTGAAGAGCAAGATATGAAGAGCTAGAAAAGAAGGAAGTAAACGAAAGAACACATTTAGAACGAAGAAATAGAGAAGGTTGTTGCAGAAAACCACAAAAAATACTTAATTATTTACACTAACAAAATGATATCGGATATGACGTATGCAAAGCAAGAATAAATAGTAAAAACATTGAAAATTATCACCTTGGGTGAGAAAATACAATTGAACAGAGATACGGATGAGCCACGTTGTAACTGAAAACGAATGGATAGACCACCATCGGCTGTTTCATAAATAACTAGAGAGCTAGCTTTAAGAACAACCGCATAGCGCTAAAATTATGCCGTTGTTAAAAAAATAAGATCAATCAAAATGTTCAAACTATAGAAGCGTTAGTCTCCTTAATACAGAATACAAATTCTATGCTAAATAAAATTATAAGCACCAGACCCGAAGCCATTTTGGATGCATAGCTACAACCAAGTTGGTGTTCGAAAAGGAAAATGTTGCATAGACAATGTCTTCACTTTAAGACACCTAATAGAAAAACGCAACAATTTAAGATAGATGCACATGTAGGATTCCTCAATCACTTATAGTACATACAATTAAAACGTTCTATAAAAACACCAGCATAAAAATACTGTGAATGATACGGCTGGGCTACTTAATTTTGTTATAATATTTATTAATTTATAATAATTGCCCCCTATAATTTGATTTACCCTGTTGTAATTTTATAATTTAAATTTAATTAATGACACTATCTCATGGGTTGGGTCTCTACATCCTGCCAATGTTGATTATTTGAATGTGTAAAATTAGTTGATAACATACTGGCTCTTACATAACTTGTTCTGCTTTCTATTGAAGGTGATCGTTTCTACGCTGCCTATTTAAATAATAAGATCACTTTGTACAGGATTTTTGAATTTATGAGAAAAATCTCAAATGTAAGCTTAAATGACCTTACTACACATTTATAATACACAAACATATCAGAGTTGACTTAATTTTAAAAAATTACGTCTGCTTTTACGTATCGCTGTGATATGACTAAAGTACACAAAGCCACTTTAAAACAAAACACTCAAATGACGACACCGGAAATAAATCAGCGATTTAATTTTAGAAAAAACGCGTTTTTGCCCTTGATTATGTTTCTGCAACGAATTTTTATGCTTTTATCGGGCCCCCAGCAAATCCTTCGATGAATGAGCCCCCTTATTATCGGTTGGTCTGCCTTGCGAGGATCCTGACGACTCGTCAAAGTGATGCTAATCGTCTGCTTGCTGCTCTCGGCTCCAGTCTTAGCTTCCGGCTCCAATTTTACCTCCTGCCATACTGCCATGTACGATGGTAGCTGCTTTCCCTGGGCTTCAAGGCCTTCTCTTCTTATTTTGACTACCACCAAATCACCACCAAAAACAGCAGCTAAAGTCGATGCACACATCAACACTTTTTATCTTCTGGAGAGACGCAAGGAATGCAAAACCGCTGCAGCCTATCAAACAACCCTCTACTAAAGTGAAAACACTTTTTGAATTGGATAAATTGGTATTCAGTATAGTTTTACTTCGATTTTTAGAAGAAGTCAAAACACACTCATGCTTGGCTTCTTGCATGTCAATTGTTCTTACATTGATTTCTTGTTTGTTATTATAAAGTAAAGTTTGCTATGATTACAATTTCATATGCAAGTCAAGGCTAATGTTATTTTTATTACAATCTCAACTTCAAATTATTTCAAGGCTAATTCTATTTGAGAACATTTTTAAATTAAAATTATCACATTTATGGATTTTTTGAGATTAATATTTCCAATGCTTGAATTATATTAATTTCTATCATAATTGCATTGGCTTAAATTGTGTGCTACACAATATCTAAAATACTTAAAATAGAGACGAGACCTGTTAAGTTAGTAGAGCTTTAGTATAGTTATTTATTAATTTATAATTTAATTATTTTCGGCATTCGCGTAAAATAGTAGATTGTTATCCTAAAGGCAAGAGATTTAGAACGACACACGACGAGGTCGAAATAAGAAACCGGAACAAGCGAAAACGCTTAGACTAAAGAGGACGACGACGATTTTAACTTTGAGAGAAGTGATAAATTCATCATCATCATCATTATCAGCATCATCATCATTATCATGTTTATCAAGGGTTAGGTCGTATGGCCTGTTCCAGCTGGGAAAATTATTTGCTTAATTTTTTATCAAACAGTTCTTGGAATAATTAAAGCAGTGGGTAATATGCAAAAGAACAGTTGCAGTTGTCCAAATCTTTATAATGATAATTTAACCAAAAGAAGATATGCCAACTGTTCACAACCAACTTTTACAGAATTTTTAGATGATTTTTCCTTTAGACTTAGGATATGGTGTATACTATGTATCAACGAGGTAGCTCTAAAGCTAGATTCCATGGATCTATATCATCACCGATTTCCTGATTTAACTCAACTTGAACTTTAATAAACTTATAAAGTACCATTTCACTCACCTTAGAACATTCGCGGACTATAAACAAAGCACTCGATACTGTCGAATTATGAGCAGGCGAAAAAGGTTTAATAAGTGTAGGTGGAGATAATATATACACGAACACTTCTACAAGAGTAATAAGGAGGTAGCAGGTTGGAAGACGTTATATCACCGAATGTTTACTCTGCATTAAAAATGTTTTAGGAAGCTGCCCTGGCAGAGCAAAGAAGCTAATATTGACACAACGGCAAAAACTCAGTCTAATGGAGAGGAGTATGCTTAATATCAAACTAAATGACAAAAACAAACAATCGGAATACGCAAATAAGGAAAATAACAGATGGCGTTAAACATGGTGAAACATAGAAAACGGCAAAGAGGAAAGCTATCAATGCGATCCGGTTGCAGTGGCAGGTTTTAGTCAGATAGAAAGCCCTAAACACTGAGAAAAATGGCGAGAGTCAAAAGAGGCCTCAAAGACAGACAACGTAGAGTGTAAAAAAATGTTTATGTGTGGAGTTAAACCAAAGATATAATATACTGTACTCATAAAATTGCCTTTTCGGTGGATTCCCTTGCTAATTTAAAGATGTTGTTCCTCGGAATTAAGTCACTTTAAGTTGATGTGTGTAGAGCCAGTTACCTATTTGCATTTTGGTGAATTTTTCAGAAATTTCCAAATTTTCGTCTGGTACCTTGTTGGATCAAGCGCATCTAATTTGGTTTCGGAGACTTCTTCTGAGAATCTTGACACTTACGGGGTTCTTAAAAAGCCACTCGTGACCAGGGGCTTAAGTAAAGGAAGGATTTTTTCCACAAGTCGTCGCCCTCCTTTGTTGGGGCGCGTATGGCGTATGTACAATAACGTAAGACTGAGTCCTCATTCTTTCTGAACGGCATACAGATTTTCCGTAGCTAGCTCGCATTCCTCTACTGGTACTGGCTCATTGCCACCTTCAGATATTTGTTGCAATCATTGTTTCAGTTGCTTGACAGGAGAATGATGCTTTTGCAGGTCATTTTTTCGGTTCTCCCGGCTAAGTGCCCATTACTTCAATTAATCCCCAATTTGGGGCAACCTCTTGAGTGTTCCATATCTGTCTTATGAACCTGGAGACCTGGTCCGAAAAGTATTTAAGGCCACAGCGACGCTGTTCGACCTGTTGCTCGCGGATGACGCATGGTCAGGTTTTTTCTGTTTTACTGCGTTATCTACGCATGCACTCCAGCGATAAGGCTCGATTAAACTTCTGTGCGTACAACACCCAAATTATTAGACGGTTTTAGAAATCAGAAAAGACACTAGCTACGCGCGTTCGGTGGATTCTAAAATAACAGAGTTCCCATAATAGCTGGTAAATTTTGTTCAACATTTTCAACCGTTAAATTGGTTTCAAATTAATTAATATGAAATTTCACTCTTGAATTAATTTTGGATTTCAGCCAACTTGTACAATTAGTTCTTTAGGTACTATACGAGACTAATCTGATCTTCACCCCCATGGCGTTGAGCGAAGGCATCTGTTTTGTTAGCAAAGTGTTCATTTTATGTACTGATAATGCGCTTAGTTATCCAAAGGTCTTTGTATTAAACGTTGCGTCCGTAAATTACGTTAAAGAGCTTTTTTGGAATGCTTGAGGAGACTTCTTAATTAACTTGACTTTTTTCTGGTTTTACCAACTCATCTTAATTCCTGTATTTGCTCATAGTAACTTCCTGGGTAAATTTTGAATATACGAACACCTCATACATTTTTAAATATTAGTTACTTTAAATTCAGGGTTGGTCGAATACAACAAGCCCTTTGTAATTTTTACATATTAATCATCTAACTTCCATGTGACTTCTGAAGTGACAAATTAGTGGTATTTGTGTAATGTCAATTTTAATGTAATCTTTTTAGCTGTGGTTGTTTTTAATTTGCTTTGTGTTATTATCTCACTTTTGTACAAATGCTTGTGAAAATGTCAAACAAAATATAATCCTTTAATGGCCAACATTTTCTTCTTTTTCGTCTTCTTATTCTTCTTCTTCTACTACTACTACTAACTACTATTGCTACTACTACTTTGAATTAGAAATTAGAGTCTGTTTATCCTAGCGTTCTCGCCACTTTTGCGGTTTTTCTAGGGATTTCTTTTCTTTCGATAATTGGTCTCTATCTATTTTTAGGAATACTTTATTTTAGGCACGGCCAAGTAATTTCGAAGACAAGTATACATCTTGTATAGCCTTTTTTTGTGAATGCAACATACACTATATACTAGAGTTAGGACATAATATTATCATTAAAAACCAAAAATTGAAAAACAGGCCAAAAATAACAATCTCAAGATACTTTACAATGGCATAAATCAGTCAAGTAGCAAGTCACTTGTCAGACCGCTTTTAGAAAATGCCAAGATTAATTATCAAGTATCGTATAATCTGTCCTAGTTGGACAAGTTTTTCTAGTGTCAAGTGCATAAATCGCTCCTTTAAACATTCTTTTTATTTTTGTTAACCTACGTTATCAAATTATGCTACTTAGGTTTAAATTAGTACTCTTAACCTATACTAGTATTAGTCAAGTATTTAGGGTAAATCTGAAGCGGCCTTACGAGATTGTGGTGCTTAGGTGCATTTTTTAAAAAACCTGTCAGCAAAAAAATCATTAACGCTATGGTAAATACATTGAGTGAGAATATTCCTAACTGTTTCTCGTTGTGTGAAGGAGGTTTAAGAGAGAAAAAACCAGTATCGAACAAGTACAAAAATGTTATACAGATATCGTGTAGAAAGACAGAGGTAGCGAAGATGTTCGGCATATCAAAGAAACGGGGTTTTTATTTATTTATTTTAATAAAAGAACTGGATATGCACAAACTATCTACCAGATGAGTGCCACATATGCTGTCTGCTTAAAAATGGGAGAAGTTAAGGTTCAAATTAGTTGACCATCTCCATTACTCTTGGGACTTGGTACCGTCCGACTACTATTTCTTCTCCAATCTGAAGAAAATCTGGCTGAAAAAATTGCATCAGATGAAGAAGTAATAGTGCCACTAAATTAATATTTTAAAGATCCTTACGAAAACCACTGTAAGAAGGGCACTTCACAGTTTTTGCATTGCTAGACCAAGTGCATAGAATTAGAAGATTATCTAAAAGTATTTTCCCATTCTCTACCTCCTTAGCTGCGACTGCATTTTCTTGAGATTAATTTGCAGATATCTCGTAGCAGTGTAAGGACTGGTGTGAGATGCTAATGGAGCTGTATCATCTGCACATGTCGCAATTGTAGTAAATCTGGATCTTAGAAAATACTATCTGCGGTAGGTGTAATAAAGGTACTGATAGTAAATTGGTTAATATGCTCTGCAGACAAACGCAACTGCAGTAGTTCATATAGGTGTTGAGGAAATTTATTTTTAAGCTTATAATACAAACCCTCATAATAAGCTTTGGCGAAAGCCTCACTTGTATCATGAAAGACGGCGGAACAGTACCATCCGATGTATCTATTCTGCTGTTCCGTGGTTGTTTCCAAAACTAAACTGAAGGCCAGGAATTAGTTGTCTCTCCTCTTACACTCATTCCAATATTATTTATGGAAGCTTTATTAAAACTTTGATAAGAATTGAAGCAACCTTATCATTCCTTCCAGATTTGGTATCATAATTATTTGGGCTATTTTCCAAGAACTGGATATTGTGCTAATGTTAGGGAGATTTTGAGTATAGCAGGCATGCATTAGGTAAAATATGGTGTATTTTTTGTCCATTTGATAGGATGCTACTAAATTTTTTAAACTTGCTATGCGCTAGATTTTAGAGAAAATAATTTAATTATATCTTTGAGGTGATCAGTAAGTGTAATATTTATCTTTACTAGATTGGACCCTACCTGATAATCATTCAAATTCAACATTAACTTGTTAAGGTATTTCGCTGCCTTGATAAATTTGTTTGTCGGTTTATAATCGAGTTAGTTGTCACCGGTTTCTTATTTGTAGATTTCGTCTATTATATTGTTGTTAATGAAGAAGCATATTTTCTTCGCTTGTTTCTAATGTGGATTAGCAGCCCAAGGTGCATTTTGCATCGCCTTAGTTACGAGTGGATTGTCAACCGCTATCAACTCAGTGATTTTGAGCGATATGTTAACGTCAAAGGTTTCGTCTATTTGTTCGGTTTTCTCGATTTCTTCTCCTATTGCCAAGAACCTATTGTTTATTATATAAATATACGGAGTAGATGGTGATCTGAAAAAATATCAAGTTTTTTCATTTTCAACTTTCCTAGTATCAATTAATCTGTTTACATTGATAACGAAAATAATGTTTTGATTTATTAAATTTTCGAATTTTTTGGCGTGAGAAAGGTTCTATCAAATCATGATGAATCTGTCGTTCGTTTAATTTGACAAAACGTGCCGATCCCCTGAAAAGTTCCGAAGTCGAGCTCCAGGTTGCGGAACGAGCAAACCGACCAAGAAGCGATGTGAAACGCATCGATGTATCCGCGAGGGCAATAATAAGAATACTACACGAGAGGTGAGCGACAAAAACTGGTCCGCAGGTCAGCGGAAGCGAAGAATTATCTTGCCTCGGTCACGCTGCCCACTGGCGGTGCAGATGCACGGCCACTGGCCAGAAGGACGCCATCCTCTTCCTCTGCCTCCCCGACTAATTAAAAAAGCACGGCCGCAAAAGCTCGCATTACGACCCATCACTGTTCTTAATTGCTGCAATCGATTGGCTCCGAGCTCTTCAAGTTCGGCTAACTTTAATTCATGGAGCACACCCGGGGAGATTTCGGAGGACAACGCGAAATGTGGCGAGTCTTACCAGGGCGGACGTCACTGCTACCATATTAGTTATGCCAGTGATTCTAACCTCAATTAGAGCAGCAATTACCCCGAATCTGCAGTCAAATAGGTAACGGTACAGTAATGACGTAAAATAGTGGCAGCATGAAGTTTAACATTAAATAGAAGCTATTAAAACCGTAACGAGACGAGAATGTAGAGTACACTTATTCGAAGCCTATCTATAGTTCGAATACAGGATTTTCAAGAAGTCAAGCGTGTGTCTTAAACACCAAATTTTCATAACATACAACTAATATTGGAAAATATATTGAACAGATGCAATGCAGTAGGATTAATGATGACCAGAGCGAAAATAAATTAAACATGTACAAAAGATCCCATAAGACTACAAAATTAGCAGAAATATGTGTAGCAATAGCAATGCACAAAAAGGGAACGGGAAATGCCAAAATCTTATAATTAAGACCAAGAACACGAAGAGGAGGACCAATAATAACGTGGTATGACTATGGGGGAAAGGTAAAGGGACTAGCTTAGGTACGAGTCGAGCACACAAGGAACTAATTAATTTATATACAGCGAGTTGCCTTGGTATACGTAAAGTGCTACGCCACTGACCAACGGCGGCCTGATAATTTAATCTCAATTCAGTAAAGGTTATGTTATGGAAACGAAAACATTGCAAAATATTTCTAAACTAGCAATCCACACGGGGTAGGTAATGGTACTTTTAAACAGCCCTACTGTACTAGTACTCTATAGTGCCCTGAGTCGCTAGCTTATCCAGTCGGAGAAATACGAGACTCTATTTGTATAGTCCGTGCAGCTAAGGGTAAGCTAATATTGTTGGGGTTAGCTCGTTGTCACCTGGAATGTTGTACTCACACATGCAAACACTACAAGTAATAAAAACCCAACAGTTTACATAAACACATATATAATCTGTGAGAAAACCAAAAGACAAGAAAATATATATAGGAAAATACACAATAAAACGGTAGCGCGTAACATATTTGAAAATGCCTTAACAAGATCGTCAAGTTCATCTATCAACGCAGTCCACTGTACCGTTTCGAAGCTAATATAGCCTTGTGGAACCAACTACAAAAATTGTAAAAATTTCTCATACAAAGTCTTTAAAAATAAACAAATTTCACACTGGAGGAAAACCGTAGGAAATTAAAAATTGAGTTTGAGTATAGAAATGAAAGAAATGTTTAAGACGTTAAAACAGCAAATTAACGGGTTAAGCCAAAAACTTTAAATAAATACATGCAAACTGGGGTTATTGAACAAGAAAAATAATCCCTTACAAATTAAAATTAACGAGCAAGATCTATGTAAAACATTGCTGGAGTAAAAAATATGAACAGTCCCGAATGAGAGAGAAATTATTTCAAAAATATAAGTACAGATCAACTGAGGAGATGAAATATGATATATACAAAGGGTAACCAAGATTCAAACAGATAAAGTAAGACCATTACTAATAAAAATTACACACCTGAAAAAATTCAGATACTGAAGGCTACTAAAAATCTGAAAAATACAAATATTTGAACAAAAGATAGAAATTATTAACCACATGAAATTGCAACGAGAGATAGGATATATGGGGTTCTTAAAGTACAGCAAATTATGTGTAAACCGATTATTTATTAGAAGAATTGCACGTAATACAATTAAAGATCAGACATAGAGCAGATCTTCAAAAAACTAACTAACAGTGTGATTAATTCCTAATGATAATGGTATAGAAATAAAGGAATTGCATGTATGTAGTAGAATGCTCACTGGCAGTTGGATATAACAACAATAGCTAAAGGCGAAAATAAAAACCTTAAATACACTTAAAATCAGACATCTTTTGTATAAATGATATAAGGCAGATAGAATTGTGAACTATGTGATTAATATCTCTACTACAAAATTAAAACAAGACGCTGAGATTCCTGTTATCAATCCAAAAGAGAAA
Organism: Agriotes lineatus; assembly: GCA_940337035.1. Lineage (NCBI taxonomy): Eukaryota > Metazoa > Arthropoda > Insecta > Coleoptera > Elateridae > Agriotes > Agriotes lineatus. Next base: position 142,417 of record CALNHX010003084.1, on the reverse strand, counting down.
CTGATGTAAGGCAGCAGCTTATGAAGAACTATTCTTAAGAACTAGTCAATAAAGCATAAGATAAAAAAATCAATATGTACGTATTTATAAAAACTGTACTATATGAATACAGCTTCAAATGAATTAAATGTTTTCCGAAAACTTAAAAAGTTGTTACGCGTCACGTCCCTGCAGATTGAACTAGAAATGTGTTAAGAACATGTTGCAATTTGTACGGCGCTATCTCCGCCCCAAAAGCCATCTCGTCACAACAAGATGAGATACGACGGCATCTGGGCCACACTAGTGCTTACATAAAGCCATACTGTTGCCACAAGATTTAGCTGATCGAACTAGGTAATTTAGTGGGGGGGGGGGGGGGTCAGAAATAAGCGAATTGGCACAACCCTCCTAGCTGAGCGAAGTGGAAGGAGACCGGAAGCGAGTATATAAGCGGTGCCAGGGCAACCTCAGACTCACGTAACTCTTTGCTTTCACACTTTAGTCCAGAACCCGAGTAGACTTCAATCGAGCGCTAGGCGGAAGAAGATTCAGCTTAACTAGCACTTAAGGCGACTACGCGAGTTGTTGCGTCCTGGAAAAGGTAAGTAAAGTCCTAATCTTAGCTTCTTTCTGAGATGTTCTTCCAGCTTGGGTTAGTCGACCTACCCACAGCAAACTGCAGTCCAGAGATTCCCATCGATGACTTCACGGTCAAGTCGCAGAATGCACGGAAAATTGTGTTGACAGGCTTGTAAGTTTTATTCGAACAATTAACACCTCGATCTTTAAGTCGCAGAGCGCACGGAAAATCGCGTTGACAGGTTTGATAGTGATTTTTTCCGATAAGTAAACATTTCCTAGAACTTTTCCCGACTTCGTATCGATGCAGGTCAATAGCAACGTCAGGCTGGCAAATCGAGTTCCTGCAGAGGCGCCCGCCGCTCGAATACATAATTGCTCTCCCACAGATGCTAGCCTCAAGTTCCCCAAAAAATCCGCAAAGCCAGCATTCCGTCGACGCTGCAATGCCTTACGAGCAAGTAGGACGCCGCAAAAAAACTGATTTCTAGCCGATACTCGTGGAAAGACATTAACATCATTTTCCTGATCCATGAACCCTCCAAACGCAAATTTAAACACTTTAAGGTAATAACCAGCGGCTATTGACTACATTTTTTCAGCCTTTTGTGTTTAACTGCGAAGTACAACCAGCGCTCAATTTGGACGGCTGATTCGAAAATCTCCAAAAGGAGTACGTTGGGTTGCAGCTCCGTCTGCGTTTATAATCGCCAAATATTGCAATTTCAGGCCCCAGTGCAACATTTTAAATTTATTTTTAATTGTAAATACATTTGGTTTAGGTACCAAACGTTATTTTGGTGTATCGTAGGTACATTTAAGAATAAATATTATACAATTCACTCAATTTTATTACTGAAGATCCCGTTACGAGCTTTGGCTCTGGACTACCTTCTGGGTTTGTAATATAAATAATTGAAAATTAGCCAAGCCTAGAGGGTTCAGTACATCGCGTGGCTTTCGAGCCAGGTACACTTCATTTCATTATAAGACAAAATGGTGAATGTTAAATGGATAGAACTACTTATAAAGTGATAGCTCAGCACAATCGACAAGTCCAATGACATCGTTTTCAACAAGTACGTAGGTTATGTAAAGCGTAGTCTTATATCACACGTCTAAGGGAAAACTGGTATTTACAAAATGTGTTAAAACAATCTATGAAAACCGAGTTTTATAAAAATACAAACTGGCTTATATGATTTTTTGGTATTAATTTAAATCTTAAGAAACCAATTTTAAGCCGCCTGGAGTGCTAAAGTTTACGATAATTTAGTTTCTCTACTATCGATGATAAGCCTCATCAATTACGAGTAAATAAAAACAAAAATAAAAGGCTGAAGAACAAATATAAAAAAGCAGTAAAACGCAAATTCTCATCAAAATCTGCAATGCAATGGAATATATCCGGATAGGTACTGCAATATTATGTAAATTACGCGTGCTCTTAACTAAATACGCTATAAGGGGTTGTCTGCTGTATCATTAAAATCTCTCAAATTCTGTTGTTGTAAATTGTTTGCATGACTTATAATATAAATTCGTTGTTATATTCTCCGAATATGATTGAAAACCCTTTTCTTGAAACCAATTATGGATCTGTGATTTTTTACCAAAACTTTATTCCTGCAATAATTTCATATCCCAGGGTTGAAGCAGTTAGGGCCTAAGCCGACTTCTCCGGCGGAGTCGCCCGAGGAGGTCATAACGTTATGCATAAACTTCGCTCCAGATAGCTCAAGAGGTGAGTTTAAGGTAATAAAGTGGATGTAAACATCGTGCAAGCAAGCAGCAGGTGCATACGGGCGTGGGTTGGTATCGCCGGAGAACCAAAGTGAAGTTCCGCGAGCGACGAGTTATGTTCGTACTTTTTCTTGCATAACTCATTTGAATATCTTTATTTAAACAAATTAAGTTGTCAAATGCCAATAATAGCTACAAGCCAACGGCATGTGTACTAAAGTGTAATTTTATGTCTTTTTTATGTAGAAATAGAAACCTTATCCAAACTATCAGTTCTGTTCGTGTGATCGGCGAGTCCAACAAAAGGTTTCCACAAGCGAGAAATTCATTTCAATACGTTACCAGAGCGAGGAGATGAGAAATTTATCCTGTTTGTATTTTATATTCACATTCTTATCAGTAGTAATAGCCCAACAACTTATTAATTGTCAGTAGATGACTTCGCATTAATTTAGAACACAGTTACATGTCTGGAAATATTTAAACGGCGAGCAAGGATCATCGTGTAGACGATAGAAAGGTATGAGAATTTGTGAAATAATTATTAAAAGTTGAATGATATTTGGCACAATTTTTACAAAAGAACACAGACATTTGAAACTAGTGTATCGTAGCAATTAGATTACTTTTATTAACGACTCTGGCATTGAAACTTCAGTATCTGTATCACCAAGATGGGAGAAGTTGAGCACCAACATCGTAACTGCAATAGAAATAATTGAAAAATACCCTGGTTCACACCAGAAGAAAAGAACAAAAAATATATAAATGTAGACACAAGATTACAAGAAGATTTTGAAGCATATAAACAACATAGAAATTAAGTAAAATAAAAAATGAGGGATATACAAGATATGAGAAAGATTTACAATCGTTCGGGCACGGTGGCTCAGTGGCTAAGTATCAACCACTAACAAAGTACGACCTGTACTAACGTAGGCAGTCAAAATTAGCACCGGCACAAACAAGCCAAAATAACTAGTTAGAATGGCTGAAATGACAACGCTTAGCAGTAGTAGTAGTAGCTTTAAAAAGAGTGATATATAAGATCAGTGTGAGATGCACATTTCCCAATTCATAAAAAGATGAAGGACATAGAGATGAAGAGAAAGCTTGTAATGGACTCGACCTAGCTCGCCTGAGTGTGCTTAGAATAGCATCACAATATACCGCCAATTTTGTACATGCGTGTGCTTCAGTGTTTGTAGATATGTATTCATAATGCAATTTAATAAGTTATACACGCGCGCCAATGTGTTTGTGGATATCGCGCCAATAAGTGTAAGGGAACTGCAATATACAGAAATATTTATAAACCTACTAAATATGGAAATGAACTACACTAAAAAGTTTTAACTAATGCACGTATATTTAATCCTATTTTCCGTTGATCGTTTATTTATGGATTTCATTAATAGTCCAGTCAAATGGTACTCAAAAAGGGCGAATCGGAGAAAGCTTTGCTGGAGTTTTCATATTTGGTTCCTATATGTTTTCTGGGTCGCTGTACACGAATATCAGGTTTTCCAACAAACATTTTGACCGGAAACTCGTTTTTTTAAGCAAAAAACGGGGTAAAAAACGATTTTTTTTAGTTTTTCAAAAATTACTCGAAAACTATGCAATTTTGTAAATGTTGAACCTATATGAAATGAAAGCGGATAAAATTTATCACATTTTATGTAGGTGAGGTTTTTTTCTCCGATCAATCGTTCCGCCGCGAGAGCGCCGCCAAATTATAGTCCAATCAAATGGTAAAAAATAGGGGAACGTTTTGGTTTTGATATTTGTTTCCTATTTGTTTTTTTTGGGTCGCTGTACACGAATATCAGGTTTACCAACATTTCGTTTATAAAGATTCATTTTATATACCATTTTTGATTTACGAAAAATGGGTAGTTTTCGAGTCACCTTGAGATAAACTGGGATAATTCCCTTTTTTTTTGCTTTTAAACACCTAACTTCGCGGCGCTCTCGCGGCTGAACGATTGATCGGAGAAAAAAACCTTTAGTACATAAAATATAGAAAATTTTATCCTCTTTCATTTCATATTAGTTCAACATTTACGACATTACATAGTTTTCGAGTAATTTTAAAAAAACTTACAAAAATCGGATTTTTTACTCCCTTTTTGCTTAAAAAACCGTGTTTCCGGTTAAAATTCTTGTTGGAAAACCTGATACTCGTGTATAGCAACGCAAAAAACATATAAGAACCAAATATCAAAACTCCACCAAAACTTTGCCCTATTTTCTACCATTTGACTGGACTATAATGTATAGAGAATCGTCTATTAATGACCCTTATTAATGAATGATTTTTTTATTAATGAACGATTTTTAAAAACCTGTTTATGTTGGTGACGCAAAACCTAACCTGCTAGCCTCGAATTTGACATAAACTTACAGTGCCACCAACATAAACAGTGCCAACCTAAGAAAAAAAACACAACCATTTATGGTCACCCGGTACCATTAATGTCAAAACTTTAAGTGTCAAATTCTTTTCATGGAATAAAATTACATTTTCTTCAAACGGAAAAATATTGTAACTAACTCGTATGTTAATCGGCGATTAATAATCTCTACAATTAATAATGTCTCGATTATTAATCGCTCACATTAACATACTTATTTGTTAAATAACTATGAACGTTTGCTATTGACGATCGTATCCCAAAATCCGTTCCGTCACCGTCGTACTTCCGCCTTTTATACTATCACTATAATTTTCCAGAACTCCATTCTTCCGAATCAAGAGATAAATCATTCAACTGCGTCAACAAGCACCTACAGTTTCGATGTAAACGGTTCTAATGCATTCTACCTTCATTTTAATAAATCGAAAATCAATTTTTAGTTAAGATCTGAAAAGCTCTTCGATTGTGTTCAAAACCTATAACAAATCAAATGTATTATGATCAGGAAGATCTACATACAATTTTAAATTATTCAACGACCAACACTCTGCTGAGAACGCATTAATTACATTATTGAGCAGAATTACTTCAGTTTAATTGAAATTAACCCCCAGCGATTGATCTTGCTAAATTCAGTATAAACGTTCACTCTGGCGTGAAGCTTAACAGCCACGTCGATTACAACTCCAATTATTAGCGTGCTCCTGCGCTTTTAAATCAACGGAAGCTCCTTCTTAAGTAGCTCTTTGGTATAGGAAGTGGCCAATAATGTAAAAGCGGTGTAGAAACGTTTCGTGATTTTATCCAATCTCAAGCGTTGATATAAAATGAGAAAGTTATCCATTGTAAAGTTCATTGCAATATTGTTACGATTAATTATCACTGATTACGACTAATTTAGTTGGCGCAGCAGATAAACACGCCTAATAGAAAATAAATTTTAAGCAATTAGCTTATAAAAATTATGCAGCGGTTGCAGAAAAGTAAGAGTTAAAATTTATCATTTCGATCATGCATTCATTTGGCAATGGGTTTTCTAAAACATTTATCAATTTAAAGAAGTGAGAAGGAAGTGTTAGAAGCTATTTAGGTGATTAATTGGTTTTTAGGTTTTAAGCTACCAAATATCAAGATATTAATTATTCGTGCTGAACGCTGACAGTTCAAACCAGATTTTAGTTTTTTACTGTAAGCTACCAATCTTAAATTCAATGATGATTAAAGGTATGGAACTAGAAGGTCGTTTATATACATTTACTTAATTTATCTACTTGTTAGTTCTTATTTCATCAAAAAACTAATTTTTATGGAAATTGCCACAAATTAACCACACATAGAATATCCTCAAGAGAACACGCTGTGTACAGGGTGATTTTACAGTAATTTTTTCGATCGGAATTTATTTTCTTATGTATAGCGTTTGAAAGTTAAAGATTCACATTTATACTTGAACAACGTGTATAATCACAAATACTTGGTACATTTTACACATTATAATTTACTTAACTATTGTAAACTGTAGTTTAGTTACCCTGTATTCATATAGAAATTTTTCAGATTTTGAGAGTTTCTGTAACACTCACCATCTGTTTCTACGGCTACAACGCTACAATAAAATACGTCCCTTAGGTCGATTTTTCCAGTTGTAAAAATTACGTCCGTGTTGTAAGAAGTAAAATCTGTGCTGTCAGGTTCTAAAACTGTCTGAACTGAAACGTTTAGGGCAAAATACAACCACAGACGAAAGTGTTCAATATCAACGTCCTAACTTCTTAATATTTTAAACGCCTAACTCAACCTATCCAGCTGTTATAAACAGTAGTAAATCAATACTTATGGACGCCAGGTTCAGTAACTTATGGCGACATACTTCGCTGAACTATACGGAGTAGCCGCTATGAAATAATAAACACCCAAGAAAAACAACAACAGCTACTGTCAACAATACATTTATTCGAAACGGCGACTTTAACACACTGAGTAGCATTGTTAACACAAGGTTCATGAATTCAAAATAAACCCAGATTAAAACTGTTAACACAACAATTATTGCAACAGACTCGATTCACGAACAGTATACTCGAGCAGTGCAAATAAAAAGATCTGATTTGATAAGAGCGACAGGAATCGATTGAGCGAAGTAATAACAACTCTAGTTTAGTGAGCTCCATCAGGCGCTCCAAAATATGATTCAAATGACATGACCATGTATCACACCATCAAATTGACAAATCAAAAGCTGCATACGGAAAGTCTTACAAAAAAGAGCAAATACAAAATCAAGTCACTAAAGACTAGGCAACCTGAAGTATCCGACAGCGTTCTAATTTACCGGATCTGCAGCAAATTCCGGTGGAAATTCGGAGCGATACATTCGGCCCGTGTCAAACACCCTGCAATATTTCTAGGAAAACGTAATAAATACAGTCCACATACATTATGTGACCACAGAGTATAAATATAGTGCGTATTATGAAAAATTTATAACAAATGAGACGATTGCTTATTCGAAATATTACTATGTAGAATAAAGTACGACAATCGGTGAAATGACTAAAAGTACTGTACTACTGCTGCGATCCGTTGGTACTACTTCATTTTCGCACTATACTCCAACTTCCTGTCATAATAGTATTTTCATGATGTTATAAACAATTTAAAAAACTATATTATTACTGATTTTCTACTTCATTTACAACCAGTCTTAGAAATTTAACACGCTTTAGTTGTTTTACGGTAGAGATAAATAATAGCTATTTATGCAAGAAGTGCTAAAAGTCGACGTTTATGCACGAGACATGCAAATTATTAAACGAAGCCGAAGGCTGAGTTTCATAACAGGTCTCGTGCATAAACGACTTTTAACACGCGTTGCATACAATATTTTATCTACGACCTTAATTTTACTGTTATTAATCCATAAATATCGATTTAACAAAGGTTTGCATCTATGACAGTTAGAATTTATGTCATAATTCATAATAAAGAGAGGGCCTTGGTACGCGGGCGAATGTTTCCGAAGCCAGTGCTGTCAAGGTCAGACGAAAGGTAATTATTAATACTTCACATCTGACTGCATTCATTACATAACGCTTTAATTATTTCAAAAACATTTTACCTGTAACGCAAGAAGCAACTAGAATAACTTTAAAATTTCACTTCCAGTTCGAAATTGTAGTTTTATAACCTCACTTCACTTTTAGCACATGGGCTAAAAGTAAACAGCTGATTTCTTTAACTACGCTAAACTATAAAACGTCACTTTTAGTGAAACAAGCTAGCGCTAAAAGGCCTACTTTTAGTAATGGTCGTAGATAAAAATTAATATTCTTTATAGAAACTTTTTCAAGTTTAATAATATTTTCCTTGTTGCTTTTTTAATTTTTTTTAGAAAAAGTAACATATTTTATTGTAATACTGGTTTCACATGAAGCACGAACTTTTATAAAGTGTACTTTTTTTAAACTAATAATGAAATAGTGTTCCATTTGCTGCAAATATTTTGGAAATGCTGTATATTTTATATACTGGCATGAATTCTGAAGCTACGAATAATTTTTCAAAACAATCCACAAACTAATCTATATATGGATTTTATGGCAGATATTATACTGAACAATTTCTATTCCGACCATCACAAGCACAGTAGGTACCTTATCTTTAAAAAATTATAGAAAAGTATACTAAACGTAAGATTTTACATTTACTACATTTTAACGGCAGAATGTGAAAGCTAGAATGTCTTTAATGTTTCTTCGACACGGTTCGTATAAGTTTTCATATAAATCTGAGCATCTCTTATGCATAGCGACATTCTGCACATTTCACAGGGCTGTTTACCAATATCATTTTTTTCGTGTGTGCCAGAAGTCCTCTAATAAAAAATAATAAAGATGTAGGAACTAGAACCACTTTTATTCGAATTCCTTATGATCCTATTAGCAATGTAAATATGTCTGCCCTTATGGTTATAATTCAATAGAAATAAAGAAAATAGAGAGCCAAATTAACTAGACACTGAGGATAAATGTAAACGGGAGCTAGGCCGTTCAAGATTATGAACGAGTTAACAACGTCTCGACAAGCTCACGTAAGCAATTTGCTGGAAAGCTGCGTAAAATTCTCAAAATTACAACGCTAGATAATTAGAAAGATAAGCTTTACCAATGAGATACGACCCGATATAATAGCAGTATTAAGTAGCGGAATGTGGAATTTATGTACTACATAAAATAATATGACTGGAATTGAAAGGGTAGAATCTAGACTCGGCAAAGCGGCATCGTTCTGTTAGAAATTCCTTATCTATTTAATGGTAGTGATAGTTGGTTACCGTTTAATTGCAACTTTTTTGCTAGGATTTGGTAGCTATTGAACTGAACCTTCAGGTATATTTTGTATTATAATGTCAATAATTACTATTATAGATAGCTCCTGAAAAATCAAGAGTGGATTCTCATAATTTACAATACATATGTCAACCAACTGTCAAAACAAATTTGAAATTCAAATGACACCTGCCCAATCTTTTCGATGGTACACAACAACATTAAAAACACAGTAAGTAATTATTTCTTTATTAGTTCATCTTCTTCTTCTGTTTATTTAATTTCTAGTTATGATTTTTAATAAGAAATCGCCCACCTTTTATTTGGTTCACACAACGTTCCAGAAGGCAACCTCCCCCCTATCTGCGAATTGACCCTTTCAAGCACCTTCCTGCAATGAGCTGTTCACAGACAGCCAACACATCCCAACCGTCCAATATCAGCAAACTCCAATTTTCCTACAGCAATCAGCAAACAGATAACCTGCTACTGCAAACTGCCACCCTCCTGGAATGTTTTTCTTTTCTCCGATGATACTCCTCTGGAAAACTTACTCAGCAGAAAACCGCTTGACGTGATCCAATTTGATTAATGTAATATGTCAAATGTAATCTTTCCAATAAAGTTGACCCAGTATATTTCTTCAATGATCCACTTGTATAGAACAAATCTGCTATCCATTAGTTTTTATTACATACCAATAATCTTCGTTAGTTAAGTTTTCGCTTCTTCTTGTTATTTATTAAAATTCCATTTTTTACTCACCACGTAGATTTGTATTATACCCTTTTTATATTAGTCAAACATTTCTTAATAAAAACAGGGTCATATTATATATTTTTAATCAGACCAAAATAGTTTTTTCTACATTTTTCAAAAGTTGTTATTCTCAATAATTAAAAAAACAATTCTTAACGATATCATATACATTTTTATACACTCTAGTCTTATCTATTTGAGTTAAACTTACTAAATTTTTATTTTATTTCGAATTAAGTATTTGTCATTCTTTTTCAAACTGTATTTTATTCAATTATATTATTTTCAAATCCACTTTTTTTCAAATAGCTATTTTCCATACACATTTCCACCTATATACCTGAATAAATCAAAATTATTTTTAACCATTGCAATCCCTTAATTTTAATAAATATGATTCTAACACACATTTAGGGTTGTATCATAACACTATATAATTATTGGCCGAGCGAAGCGAAGGTTTTCAAACGACTGAATGGGCAAAAAATTCGTTTCCGGTGTATGTATTCTTGACAATGTCTTATTTTGGTTTATTATGTTTAAAAAAAACGATAATCTTACTTTTTGCAGAAATAAAATGCAGATAACGAAAATATTCGGCGGGTCATTGCTGCATGAACAAACACCTCTTCAATATAGGTCTAAAATATCGACCAGTGCCCAGGTTTTGTGAAAATGATAACGAAACTCCCTTTGACTATCTATGCGAATGCAAAGAACTACAAATCCGTAGAATTAAACACTTTGGGGACGAAGAACTAACACCGGACATGCTTAGGAACACCGCTATGTAGTCCAAAACCGCGCCGGATTGCCGAGTTCGAATCTTGGTACGCGGTAAGATTTTTTTATCGGTGCATATTTCTACCCCCTGCTTGCCACCTTTAAATATAAAATGCCTACATCCGCGCTCTCCGCTAACGGCATTGGTAAATCGAAGATTCCTTTTTAAACTGATTTGCTCTCTCTAAGCTGCGAAATATTAGTTAGTTTAAGTCTCCCTTGTGAATTCTTGTTATCTAGCCAAATTCGTCGCACATATGGCGCTATCATGTGTAGGACATACGATGATAAAGACCATACCACATTGAAGCGTCAGTTCAACAGATTACAAAGACTAAATGTGCCTTAAGAAGCGGACATCCCAAAGAGAGCATGGTAAAAACCGCTCTTTGCCAACAGTGTGCTGGAAGTATTGATGATATTGTAATAATCATGTTTTTTACAGTTTACACTTCAATTATGTAACACATATAATCCATTCACGTTTATTGATGGTAGAGGATAGCCATGCTTTATTTTTTAAGGTTTGTGTATGAGTTTTTTATTTATTAATTGTCTTGTCGCACTGCTTTAGCATTTTCAGTTAGAAAATGTTATTTATCCAACACCTCCTAGTTATAAGGCTCAGATCGATTTTAGACCTCTAACGTGGCCCATAACCCACTAGTGAGGTAAAAACCGTAATCCATTAGTAAGATAAAACTCATGTCACCTCTGTATAGTTAGTAGGCACTGTGCAGCTGTGTCAACTTCCAGATTTGTAGGTTAAGTTTTGCTTCAGCTTGTATCAAATAACAAACAAAAACCCTAACCTCGAATTTGACATAGACTGGCCAATAAACTTCAATACTGCCAAACGTATAACACGAATCATAGGCGATCTCAATTATAAACTTAGTTGATCCCTTGGTACTTTTCAATTTGTCACTATGACTTCACAGCTGTCAATGCAAAATATATGTTTTTTTTTTAGATATTTATTAAGTTGTTGGATAAAATTTTGTATGGCACGCGTGTGTTATTACACACTTGTACCATAAATAATTATAATACCACCTAATTATGATTTATAGTATTCTTAAGATTATGTTTCTTATTACATGTTTTAACACTCATAACCTCAAAATAAGTAACTATAATCTATATAAATAAAAATCAATTGCCGCATGTATGTTAGATCATCACTGGAGAGAACGGCTCGACCGATTTGGCTATTTTTTTGTTGTTGTGTTCGTAATTATCAGAACAAGGTTTGTATAAAAGAAAATTTTGGGAAAATCCACCGAAAAAGTCGAAAAATTCGGAAAATCAAAAAGACGATTTTGTATGGTATTTTTGTATGGGATTTCGTATGTTTTACTTTCTGAATGGCTTTTCGAAGAGAAAAATGGGAAAATCGGAGTAAATCGAGTAAAAAACTCGGAAAATTAGGACAAAATCTTTTTTTTCAGGATGTAAAAACCGGAATAGAACAATGGAGAAGTCATGTTTCAAAACATACACGCATAGGTTCACCTAACATTATGCCCGGGCAACGCCGGGTGGGTCACAGCTATGATGTATACAAGGAATAAAAAAGGATATTTCGAAATTCAACCACTAACGGGGAAAAATGAGGGTTCCAATTTTGCTATGGAAAAATAATACTAAATAGACATTTCGACTTGAAACTTCGTAGGAGTACTCCTAAAAACAAATAAGCAACAGGTATTTCCTGATTTTCCGAAAATCACCCCTTAGGGAGTGAAATGGGACAAATAAGCCTAAAAATCGATATGGGTGTCGTTTTTAAGGTTCTTTGGGACGTTGACTGCGAAAGTGGCATTTATTTTTAAGTCCAAGACAGTGAACATGACAATCTATAGTGGTGAAACGGGGTTTCAGAGACAAATTATTGTTGGGCAAAACAACGTTTGCCGGGTCAGCTAGTCTCTATTAAATAAATCCAATTTACATATACAGTAGAACTCGCTTTTAACGATCACCGTTACAGCGAATTCACGTCTATAACGAATAATTTTGAAGGTATATTTGAATTACATTTGATTTAATGCATGTATTTCATGTTTATTACGAATTCGTTTCACGGGAATAACGAACCAAAATTTAAGAATACATTCTCAGAACTGATCCTTTTTATCTCCTAATAAAATGTAACTGAAAGATATTAGGTATTTTGTTGTGGCAACATTATAATAAGGAAGGTTTTCTAGGAAAATAGTGGGTCAGTTAAATTTCGTAGTAGGCCACTTTCTCTAGCTCTCTCTCTAGCACTCTGTACAATAGCGCGAGATAGTGGGCATTGTAAGCAACTCCGTTTTTCTTAGAATCCAGCAGCTACCTGCAGGATCCAGTTCTTCGAAAAGCGATAATGGGGTTTCGCCCGATGTTATGGCTCAGTTCTGTTATCGCATTCTGGCAAAACGAAAGTGCTGCGTCATAGCCACGTCTTAGCTATTGTATTTAACAAAACCCTTTAATACAGGATTAAAAATACAATAGCTATAAGACGTTGGCGTACAACGCAACAAAAAGAGTTGCAAAAATCTTCAAGTGGATGTATCTTGGTCTTTCCTTTACTGACATTTCGTATGTACCTACTCGCATTTTCTAGTTGTGGAAGAAAATGTCGGGAGTCAAACGGAAAATTTTATCGGTTTCCGAAAAAGTAGAAATTATACGGAAGTTGGAAGTTTGCTCAAATTATGACCTTCTTGGGTATAACGAATAACGGTTATTACGAACAAAAATAGCGGTCCCGTGGAATTCGTTATAACCGAGTTCAACTGTATATAGAAAACAGTCAGATTTCTGTGACTAAGCCCTATCAAAGATAATCATATTAGCTTATGTTTCAGTTATTTAAGAAATATACAGACATTACAAATGTGTATTTTTATTTAGTATAAAAAAAGTAACTTATTTTTTTTTATTAGAACCTTGAGAAAAATATTTTAATATTAATTCAAAATATAGTATATAGCACTGATTTTACGATAAAGGTACGTTAGATCAGCTCTAAAATAGTGATTAAAACAAAAATATGAAACTGCTGTACTTACCAAAGCTATACAGCACGTCATCAGTATGCGAAGTGGTCCTATCTGAAACACAAAAAACAATTTCAGTTACGCAATTGTTGTTTGAAGACAATTAACACAATCCGAAGAATTTCGACGTTCGAACAATGGTTTAAATTGGTATCGCTGACCTTTCGCAGTTTTAACACTCGAGCAACATTTCGAGCTACATTACGAGATAACGCATGATATCGCAATCAGACCACGGTCCATTAAATGAGTGAAAACGAAGGTTGCATCACCTCCGCCATAAGCTTAAATCAATAGATGGATGCCTAGATTATCACAGAAACAGGAAACTGTAAATACCAAAAATAATTGGAATTGGCTACACTAAATTACACAAAAAATGTCTCGCTCCCGAAAGGTCAGATGCAAAAGTTGAAATGTCAGCAACGCTGGTGCCTAAATATGAAAGAGGTTAACGGCAATTGTATCTGGTAAGATATTTTTAGACAGTCGTATTTTATAATTTGTTTTGGCGTTTCATTAAGCCGAAATTTATTATTCATAGCACACTCTACATAGAACTATATTCTTAAAAATAGCAATAAAGCTGCATTTTTCTTTATCCCCAGTACTATTTGAAATTTACAAATTTATCTTAATAAAATAAACGTTATTTCCAAACTTGTTCTAGTGCTTTCCGCTAGTAGGTATCTTATTTTGTAGCAATTGTCGATGCTATTGATTGTGAAAATGAAGTAAAGTCCTTAATGGTTCCTACTTAAACCTACATCTGCTATAAAGAAGACAACAATGGAGTATTTGTAGTTTCGCATAGACACGAAAATACATACACTTTCAGTTGTAAAAGTTTTGATAAAACGAATTATTTAAATAAATAAATGAATTTTAACTATTTTCCTGACAATAACATTTGAACTTCTTCCAGCCATGTCGATATGGAAGGGTTGTGCCTACAATATAATTTACTTATTATTGAATGGTAGACTTAAAAAGTCTTTTATGAATAATTTTCTAAGTTCCCAGTTCCAAGTTTCGAGACAAACTCAATTTTTCCGGATTTTAATCTTTAAAATATATAAAAAGAGACCATATTTTTAATTCATTGCAACAAAAAGAAAGGTATTACTAACGAACTTAGGTTTCGGTTGAATAACAAAACAGGGTATGCAATACGGGAAAATATGTAACATTAATAATATATTAAATATATTACAGGCGTGTTACCTACGTATGTGTAGAAAATTGACCGACATGCTCCTTGGCTTATTTTAAGATAAAAAGTTCTGATCAATATGGGTGTGTGCAGATTCTTCGTTTTCGAAATACAGGGTGTTGAATTTGATGAGAACTAACTCGTAAATTTTGTTAATTTTTGAAAACGCGTTCCCTTTGCACGATTGAATAAGAAGGAGACGCCACGTGGACGCTACTGATTTTTCAGTTTAGATACGATTTTTTAATACCTTGATTAAAACTGTAAAAACATGTTTTTCGCATTTTTTCCTAAATAGCGCCGTTTTTTTTGTAAAAATGAGAAGGTGCTGTCAATTTTTTAATTTACTATACCAAGTGAGAGTTTTCTTAATTCAATGAGACGAAGAGATGGTGATAATTTCGAACAGTTTCATTAATTTACTTGTTTCCTCCTATTTTAAATGTATTGACGTTCCAATGAACAAAAACATTTGGCAGCACCCGATTTCATTTTTCTAATTTTTACAAAAAAACGAGGGGCATTTTAACAACAAATTCTAAGAGGCATTTTCCAAAAACCTTATCAAAACTGTAAAAAAAGTGGTGTCCACGTGGCATTTCCTTTCTCTAATTCAATCATGCAAAATGGACGCATAGGCACGCCCACTGGTGAATTGAATGATGATTTATCAACACAAAAAATTATTCTCGGTGCCGCATGTACGCAGACCACATTTTAAATTAATATTCTAACTGAAAAAGAAAAAAGAAGAATGAACCTGAACCTCATAGAAGAATTTGAAGATGATATCTGTCTTCTAGCTCACTCCTAAAGCGAAATGCAATACAAATAAAATAACACAAGCAGCTAAGAAATGACGATCCGCTTGTTTAAAAATCAACTGAAAAAACAAACAAATCGCTAAGAAAAACATCACCAATAAGAGGGATTCTAATTTAATAATAGCAAAATACAAGAGCACCATAACTGCGCATATCTAAACAGCATAAAGAGGCGAACGGGCGGAACCGAAGAAGATGTGAAGACACGAACTTCTTAGGGCTAATAGAAAATTGGTTCTCTGCATGGTAGATAGTTAAACCTGGAAAACGACGAAAGAACAAAAGTAAGTCATTCTTCAGATATTCATATATACATGTGAGATTACACTGACTTGCAACAGAAAAATCAGTCCAAATCCAGGGGGCAACTGTAAAAAAGAAGACCCAAAGCAACCTAAAGGGGAACGAAAGATAAAGAAATCAGAATACCTGGAAAATCGTGGAAAAAAGGTTAAAACACTACCCAAAAACAAAGTCAGGTGGCCGTTGCTTCCTAGAAGCCCTACATAGAGGAATAACAGTTACTTAATTTTTCAAATCTGACGTTTTAAAATAACTGTATTCCACAACTACACTGTTTAATTTTACTGCAAGATATTAAAATAGTGAAAGAAAGCCCTTAACCTAACATATTTTAAAATAGCAAAAAACTTCCCTTTTGTAACGTGTAATTGACCTTAGCTCGCCTGGGTGCGTTTGAAGTAATATTTTAATATACAGACTATTTGTACCTCTATGTTTTTTATTGTTTGTTAGTATGTAATACTTTAATAACTCCATTGTTTCAACGTCGTGTCGACCTGTGCGTCCTGTCGACCTGTGCGTCCTGCCGACCTGTGCGTCCTGTCGACCTGTGCGTCCTGTCTAGAGCTGTGTGCATTATCAAAGCCAGAGTGCGCGCTATTTTTCATTGTTCTGTATATCTTTTACGCAAAACAGCTTTAGGCTTTAGTATAAAAGCATGGTAGAAACAGCTGTCTGCGTTATTACTTAGTCTCTATTAGCCATGAAGGCGTGATAGAAACAACTGCCTGCCTCATTTTTAGTGCTTGATTATAGTAGCAGTCGTGTTCAGTCGACCCCTGCAAAGTTGCCTCGGGTAACTTTTAAGTAAGTAGGGATTAATAGTTGAAATACTGAATATTCTTTGTGGACCGGATTCAGGTCTGTACCTGACCGTAAACAAAAATCTTCCTAGATGTGAATAACTCGATGAAAAATGAACTTAATCTCTTGTAAGGCTATAATTGCTTAATCTGAATTTTGCAAGGTCGTCCGAACGAACTATAGGTACTAGTTAGTATTGTTCTTTCACAAGAAATATATTATCTGTTGATAATTTGTATGTAAGAAAAATTGGGTTTGTATTTCATTACAATTTTAGAGCTATAACATTTACAGCTTAGCATGAATGCAGGGTCAATTTCTGAGTTTACTGTGACGAGGGCATTCCTTAGCTACTAACTAAGGTAATCGTGGCGCCCAAATGATGGGGCACCAACCGCCGAGTTACACTTTTTTTACGTATTAATGGGAGATAAAATTCAAAGCGCTACGTGGTATTAAGGCTTTTAACCCATTATTTTGATAAGTTAATTCTAATATTGGTTAATACTTCATATACAGCACAAATATATAATCCTATAATGTTGAATTTCTCGAGAAGGCCGCAGTCTTCTACGTTGCATAACCGACTATTCTTCCCCATCAAATGACTTTTGTATTTATTTCTAAATTGACTACAATATAAGAACGGAACATTCATTCGTCTGGATAGAAAGACGCAGAAATCTTTCGAACATTGTTTGGTAGCATAATCATCATCTACATCTGTGTCGTATATTAAATAAGACTATTGAAAACGGTACAAGGCATAACATGCCCTATAATATCAGGATAAGAAAGTTAAAATAGTAAATTCATTGTACAATTGAGTACCTATCTATTCTATATCATATTATATTACATTCCCTTTTTTAAAAACAAATTTAATAATGAGTAGAAGGCAGAAACCCATAGGTAAATAAATTTCCATTTATTAGCATATATTTTATATACCTTTCAAACAAGTGTGTAAAATAAGTTTCTAGAGATTTAATACGCTGCTTTCGATACACTACGAAACAAAAATTGAAATGCAAATTACTTCTAAAACGCTTTACCATACACCCGAAATAAAGACACTCGCATTATATGAAATAAAAAAGTTACCCAATCCTAAAATCAACGTGAAATAGCAACACTGAGAACAAGATCAATTTAGGGATAAAGATAAAACATGTATTATGAGATAAATGTTTGAAGAATAATAAAAAAAAAGATACAACTGAATATTTTATAAATAATGTTAAAACAACACAAATAAAAATGACGTTGAACGAACTAATAATTAAAATAAATAAACTAAAAAAGTAAAAATCACTTTGTCTCTGACAGAATACTTAACAACTCACTTAATTCCGGGAGAGAAAATTGTTATACAAATTCATATGCTACTCCAGAAAATTACAATCATTGAGTAAGAATGGAATTTAAATACGTCTTCTGTATTAAAAAAGAAAACTTAATAATTACAGAAGACTGTGCCCACTGAATGCCACTCTAAACTTACTAACAAAAATAATTCATTTATGTAAAAATTGCAAAATAGAAAAACATTTCCTTTCGAGGATCGATGCAATGTTTATCATCCTGCGTACTTATGCATCGCCGACCTACCCAAGACGTAGACTACTATTAAGTTAAATGACGTTTTTATTTTATTCACATTGTTATATATAAACATAGTCCATCGGACTAACTTCGGCCGCGGCACTCTGCCCCTTCATAATACAGGCAGTAGGACTGCGAAATTTTTGCCCTTTGCGAATTAATGTAATTCACTTTACTAAGTGTTTCGTCCGAGTGTTTCAGCCTTAGTAGAAATGCTAAGACCTTTTTACCGACCTTGTATTTTGTATAATAATTATGAACACTGAATCGTTGCACCATCTAGTAAAAGGTTTTTTGCGATGCGTTTTCTCGATTAGCGACGTTAATAGCTATGTATGAAATAAGTAAGAAAACAATGGTGATTATTGCAAGCAAAATAATCGTATAAGTGATATAATCAACCTTTTTCCTTACGTGTTATTTCCCACAATTCTCTACAACTATTTGAAGGTACATAAAGTGCGTTTGAAATTATGATTTTTTTACACGTTTATGAGCAAAAAATGCATGAAAAGAGCACCGTGTTTACTAAAATCTCATTATTTCAACTAGTGAAATAATGGAGTCACCCGCCTAATTTAAATTAGTGAAATAATGGAGTCACTCCGCCTAATTTAAATTAGTGAAATAATGGAGTCACCCGCCTAATTTAAATTAGTGAAATAATGTAGCTATTACGTAACGGTCACAGAAAAACACATTTTCTACTCTAACTTCTTTATTTATTACAAATCAATTTGAAAAATAAAAACACTATTTTAGTTAGAATACGGCCACTTATGTCGCGTGCTAAAAAGTCGATAGTAATACTAGAATTTCAAAGAGCGAAGTTTTCTCTGAACTAACTGTTAATGTTT
This sequence comes from Agriotes lineatus, assembly GCA_940337035.1. NCBI lineage: Eukaryota > Metazoa > Arthropoda > Insecta > Coleoptera > Elateridae > Agriotes > Agriotes lineatus. The sequence continues at coordinate 123,167 of CALNHX010003084.1, read as the reverse complement.
GTTATTCGATAACGTAAATAAAAAAAGCACCAGTATATTACAGAAACTTTATTAACCCTTTACAGCCGATGTGCCGTTGATTTGGGCTATGTTTCTCAGCTGATGTGCTGCGAACTGGTACGAGACCGTCTTTAACTATGTACAGTTACTTAACGACTACTTCTTACTTAAAACTACCTGGAGCCGCCCTGCCGCGCTCACCCCCTCCCCTTACTAGGGTGCATGCCTGGAGGGCTCCAACATACCGCCCCCTCTTTGAAGTCCTTTAGGCTTCGAAACAAGAAGAATTAATAATATTATGTACAATAACGTAATAAAGACTGTATAAAACAATTCCTACACCTAAAGCACAATATACAATGATTCTTACAATTAAACAATATATACCCCCTATTACTAATACATAAATCGTTTATGTTCACTCATTTAGAGGCAAAAAGCACAATTTATTTACAGGCCTTCGCAACACTCCGCGCACTGTTTTACCGTTACCACTCTCACTAATTGGTCAGCCCCTGGATGAAGCTCAATTATTCTCCCCAAGAGCCACTGTTGAGGTGGTACGTTGTCCTCTGCCACGATGACCATTCTTCCTATACGAATATCTTCGAGCGCCCTTTGTCGCCACTTGGAACGCTGTTGCAGTTGAAGCAGATATTCTCTATGCCACCTTTTCCAAAAATGTTGCCGAAGTTGCTCCACTCTTTGCCACCGTGAAAGGCAATTTAATTTTAAATGGGTTGTATCGGGTTCCACCATTGTCATCAACGGTTCCCCGATCAAGAAATGACCAGGAGTCAGTGCGGCCAAGTCATTAGGATCAGAGGTCAGCGGGGGTGAGCGGGGGTCGGGAATTTAGACAGGCTTCGATTTGGGTAAGGAGAGTGTATAATTCTTCGTATTATGTTAATGTTAACCCCCCATGTTCGGCGCACGAGGTGCTATGAATTTCCACTCGATATTTTTAGCAGCTAATGTGCTTATCAATTCATTTTGAAAGTTAGAATTTTTAAGAAATTGGGCCAAATCAGCCAATTCGCGTTTGGCTCCTATGAAGGTAGACGCATTATCTGAATATATGCGTGATATATGACCACGTCTTGCGATAAATCGTTTAAGCGCACTTAAAAACGATGCTGATGTTAAATCGCTCACTACCTCCAAATGAACTGCCTTAGTGGCAAAACATACAAATAACGCAATGTAAACCTTTATGGTTCTTTTACCGCGTCCGCGACCCTGTTTGGCCAAAATGGGTCCTGCGTAATCAACTCCTGATATTAAAAAAGGACGTGTTAATTGCAACCGATCTTTGGGAAGATCACCCATTTTCTGCAAATCTGGATTAATCATTAAGATTTCCATTTGCAAGCTATTAAACTGATCGTTAATCTCCTTTAACATGGGAAGTCGTACCTTCAACTGATTAACATTATCCCCTTGTTCAAAATTACCTACAAAATTTGCTATTTTTGTCAATCTAGCCTTAACATGACCCCGTTTGTGAATCAAGGTTCCTAATTCCGCCGCCATTTCAATTAAATATTAGAATAGACTGCACGGCGACAAAGATATACACTCTCCGATGATAGGACGGGTGAAATAGAGTTATGGAAAGGATCACTGACCTGTTTGACCTAATGCCCTCCGTTTTTCTACTGATGTGTAGTTGATGTAATTGGCCTTGATGCTGCTGATATGCAGAGAATTTGATCGGAGTCGTCGTCTTGAAGCTGCTGATGTGCAATAGGAAAACGTCCCTCGTTGGTGCTGCTGTTGTGCGGCTGATGGAGCTCGATTTCCAGGAATTTCGACGAACGAACACACTTTTTAAATTAATTTACCGGTGATCCGGTTCGAAGGACCAAATGTTAATGTTTGTTATTCGATAACGTAAATAAAAAAAGCACCAGTATATTACAGAAACTTTATTAACCCTTTACAGCCGATGTGCCGTTGATTTGGGCTATGTTTCTCAGCTGATGTGCTGCGAACTGGTACGAGACCGTCTTTAACTATGTACAGTTACTTAACGACTACTTCTTACTTAAAACTACCTGGAGCCGCCCTGCCGCGCTCACCCCTCCCTTACTAGGGTGCATGCCTGGAAGCTCCAACAAACAGATCGAAAAAACAAAGGAAATGTACGCCGCCCGAAAGGCGCCAGAAGAACAAAGAATATTACATCTGCTTAACAAACCGCCGCGATCCTACGCAAAAATATTTTTCAAAACCCTAAAATCATAAAAATAAGTGCAATTACAACGAATTTCTAAAGTGCAGCAAGATTGCAACCATAAACTTTATTGGAACCGGCCGGCCAAGAAAGGTGACAGCAAGCGAAATACGCCTCACGAATGTTTGCAGATTGAATTAAGAAATTTTCACTAAAACGCTCTTAAAACAGAGTGCGCTCTGTTTTAATCCCACATAAGGATACCTGCCGATAGGAGGAATAAGCCGCCACCTGATAAAATCAATCCCAAGTTTCTAGCACCCAGGCAGATCGAGAAAAACGAATTTTTCCATCAGCCAGCGAATTCATGCGGGCGGAGCGGCCGAAATTCAGCATACACAGAGGCCCGGGGAAAAGCATTTTGTAACGAAGAAATCAGGGCCACGACCGAGTACAGCAGGCAAGGATGCAAAATTACAAATTAAATTATAATTAGCGGAAGGAAGCATCACAGGAAGGCGTGAATAGTCTAAAAATTCTTATAAAAATAGCGCGCAACCAATCGAAGCAAAATAAACTTATTAACATAAGCCATAAGAGTAATGCTTAATTAAGTTTTACGCCGAACACGGAATTAAAAAAATTCCAAGTTGAACTAATCTTTACTAAAACCTAGCAAATTGGGTGTCGTTAGAATCGACATTTCAACGACTATTGATTGCGACTCAAATCAAGTCGATAATTGATCACGCCGCTCAATTAAACGCTATAATCCGAAATACATTAAAAACGGGCAAAACATCCCTTCTACTTCGACCAATGAGCTGCGAGATCGCGTTTGACAAAGGACTGGCTCCTTTAAATAGTCAGACGCTGGCAGCAGGAAATCACTCTGCCTCGGCGGGTCAATCCAGCAGCAACTCAATCCAGGAGAGTCCACCAGCAGCCACTTCAGCTCCAGGACTCAACTCCAGCCTTCCAGGACCAGCTAGCAGCTCCAGCCTTCCAAGGATCTACCAGCCTCAGCCCTCTCCAGAGCCTATCACCTACGGGGACTTAGAGCCAATCCTCTGCATTGGACTCTGCTGCCTGCCGTCTTCGGAAAAATTTGGAAACTCGAGCCACTTCCGCCAACCGCCGCCTCCGCCAAGGAGATCAGCACTGCCGCCGACGTTGCCGCCGCCGCTGCTCTCAGCCCGCCGCCCCGTCGCCAGTCGCCACCGCCGCCGCTGCAACCGCAGAAGGAAGCCGCCAGCCGCCGCCGACGTACCGCCGCCGCTGCTCACAGCCCGCCGCCCCGTCGCCAGTCGCCACCGCCGCCGCTGCAACCGCCGAAGGAAGCCGCCAACCGCCGCCTCCGCCAAGGAGATCAGCACTGCCGCCGACGTTGCCGCCGCCGCTGCTCTCAGCCCGCCGCCCCGTCGCCAGTCGCCACCGCCGAAGGACCACACCAGCTTCCAACTGCGGATGCCAATCCGCCATTTTCTTTTCTTTTTCTGTACATATATGTTACCTAGTTATAAGCTTATTTGTATGTTAGTTAGTGTAAATATAATAAACTTTGTTCCAATCAAATCCAGTGTCTAGCTGAGGGTAACGCCCACCCTCCTCTTCCGAAACCGACGCCATTGAAGTAACCCTACCGCTGAGCTTAGACGTAGGCTTGTTAACCTGTTCAATAGGTGTGTTGTCT
>CALNHX010003084.1:0-119275 GCA_940337035.1 Agriotes lineatus | reverse complement strand
AGTAGTATAGTGGACACCACTAATTGGATTAATTGTTCAATTAAATTAATCGAGGCTCGATTAAATTAATCGGATGATTGACAGGTGCTCTAATTCCGCGTGGACACCACTAATTGGATTAATTGTTCAATTAAATTAATCGAGGCTCGATTAAATTAATCGGATGATTGACAGGTGCTCTAATTCCGCGAATTAAACCGCGGATTTATTCGCGGCTTGATCTAATTAATTTTCGCGGATTGACCTAATTAACCACATATGTATTTTGATATGTAATTTTCACATGTGCTACTGAATAAATTACGCATTCGCTTCCGATTAAGTTACGCGTCGGCCATCTTGGATTTCTGGCGGGAATATTTGAAATTTAATTTTTTTCAGATTTTTTCTAAGTTCAATTTTTGAATTTTAAACTTCGCGGGATGTCCGCCATCTTGGTGCGCGCGCACTTCTCACGGCGGTTGTTTTTAATTTTGAATTTTCGCGGAAATATTTGAAATTCAAACTGATAGATCTATCTCGCTTTTCGAAGCCGCTGTCTCTCTCTTGCATTCACTCGCGTAAATATTTGAATTTAAAAAAAGCTTCCTGCGATGTCCCATGGCTGGAATCGAACCAGCGACCGCAGCATTACGACTACGATGCCTTAACCAACTGGGCTATCGAAGCGACCGAGGTTAAAGGAATTAAACATAGTCACTACTTCAACAGTTGCGTGCAGTTTCGGTGCCCTGTTTAACTAATGAATTTCAAATTTACATCGCTATTTATGAACATAGATATTTTTTTAAATTATTCTCACTTTTACTAGAGCAATTACATTTCGTCCCTCGAAGAAATTTCAGAGAGGCCAATTTAATACCGTTTAATAGATGTTTTACATAGTTTAATTTCGTTCTGGCATATTGCCTGATTTAATTATGTATTGTTATCAGTCGATAGGCCTTTAAAATAAATATTTGTTGATATCTGTATCGATTTTCATTCAATTACAACAGAACATTCCGTGCTTGTGAGCCGTTACGCTTAAGTTTAGTCGTGTTAATATTTTTAATTACTCATCGGCGTGTTTATGTATCAATAACTTGTTTTATGTAATTACAATTGGGGCATTTTATATTAGAATTTAAATAAACGATAATATTACGCGGCGTCTTTATGCAGGAGTCGTTTGAATTTTGTAAATTGTGCCTTTAGAAAACAGGTTGATCACAGTATAAATGCAAACAGACGAGCATAGCGGCGTATCTAAGTTGCTTTTTGGGGCAAATTGGACGGTTCTGAGAAAACAAACGCATTGTCCCCGTGAATTCTGCCCTAAGGGTTCAGACTTTATTTAACGTGCTTATACAAGATTGTTTATTTCCAACGAAACCTGGGCTGACGTCACGATTAGATTTCTCTTTTGCAATGCAATATGGGTATGTTCGAATTCCTACGCTGAAGCCCCCTCGATAGCGTTCGGCTATCCTCGGCGTGTACCATAATATATACAGAGCCGGTTCGTGTAGAGGTCCTTTTTCGTTCAGCCAGTTTGTCGTGATACACGTACTTCTTTTTCGCTGTGTTAGAAAGTGCTTTTGTGCCCACGCGTTCAAGATGGAGAATTCAGGTCTTGCTATGTTGCCGACCAGATCCATTTTAGAATGGTTTAATAGGGGCATTTTCTCCGATGAAAAGTTCGTGGTAATTGCATACGAAATTGTTCTTTTTAAACTAGCACGAGGGGACATCGTTCCACCCGAGTATGCCAGTGCATTTTCGAACTTAGCCCGGAGAGCGGCTAGAATTCGCTATTTAACCGTAAGTAAAATTTAATGAGTACATTTAACCAACCCAGGGTATTTTAGAAACTAGACACTCATTTCAAATTTGTTTTTACAGCCTCTGAACCAACCACATCCCTCTGCAACGAGAACCCTTAAGCCGAGATCTTCGAAAGCCACTTCTAATGCAACCCTAGCGACTTCTTCTGCAATATCAGTAGTAAGTAATTAATATGAACCCCCTTATTTACATCATTCCCGCATTATTTTCAAAGAGTATTTATCTGCTGTTATGCCTACTGCAATAAATTATAATTTCAGATACAATATGCACCTCCGAGTGTTGCCTCAAGCAGCGAATACACCGCAATTCAACGCAAGGATCAGTCTGTTGGAATTTCAGGCCCATCTCGAAGTGATGTAAGTTTCCGCATTCAATTAATTAATACCTGATACTGCGTTTATTTTGCAATTACGCTTTAATTTGTGAAGTTTTCGTTGATGCTCTGCAATAAATTGACCGCTAATATTTTAAATTTTTATAATTACAGATCACTAATTCTCTACAAACAAGGGGGCAATTAGCAGCGACCGAGTCTAGTCATCAAGGTTGTACCACGATTTCTCCACAGATAATGGGTCAATTAGTGACGTCGTCACAGAGTACGAGCTCCAACACGATTTCTCGGCCTGCTGTGAGTCAGCTTATAGCTCGTTCCACGAGCACTGATTTAACCATGCCTGGGTGTTCTAAAACGGTAAGTGTTTTATTTTAAAATATACATCCTTATTTGATTTTCCAAAATGAAACTTTGTTTTTTCACATATTCATTTTCATTCACCGTTATTTATTTTTAAAAGCAAAACTTTGTTTTTTCACATATGCATTTTCATTCACCGTTATTTATTTTTAAAAGCGAAACTTTGTTTTTTATTCCCTGTGTTTTAATTCGTTTATTTTTATGGTCTAGGCTCAACCAACTACGTCTAAAGGTCAGGATATCGTCCCCTTGCAACGCGGTCTTGGTGTATCGGATGATTTTAAATATTTCGAGCTGAAGGAAGTGGCGTCCAGACACATAAAAAAGTTTAACACAACATCCGATCGAGTTACGTTCCGTTTTAAACCTGTGACTGAAGCTGATAGCCCTTTGGTATGGTTGGAGGTAAATATTAGTCATTTTTATTGTTGTTTAAAAATCTAATATCTCGCGGTTGTGTTACAGAATGCTTTCGATGAGTTACGCCGCCACGTTCTTAGGGATACCGATGCAGCCGATCTCGTGGGTTTGGTGTTGCAAAACCCTAATTTTCCCGAGAAACCGATAGGCTTGTCATTTAGGCGGGTGGACCAAGTCAGCACGCCCGTCATCTTGTCAATCTTGGGGAAAATTCTACAAAGCAACGCGAGTTTCTTCGCTCAGGACGTAATGACTCTACAGATTGATCGAGTTCGCTTACCTGTAGGTCGTGGGCGCATTCGACTCACAGGCGTTGATTTCGAAGAGTTTTGCGAGCGAAAGAAAGGTATTCTAGTTGTATTAAGTAGGAATAATAATTGTTTGGCTGCTGCTCTCGTATTAGCTATCGCTTTTAAATCTAATGATGTACTGCTGGATAGAATGAAATTAGGTTTCGATGTTTTACATGAGAGGGCTGCTGATTTATGTAGATTAAGCGGGGTTAATTTAGTGAACGGTGGCTCATACGATCATATACAGCAATTTCAAAATTATTTAGTTAATTATACTATAGTAGTTTATAACTCGCGGCAGGGTTCGACGACCTATTTTGAGGGACCACGGTCCGTTGATCGACAAACGCTTAATTTATTATTAGAAGACGGGCATTACAACATAATAACCAGTCTGACGTCTGCTTTCACAACAGCTTATTTTTGTGAGTTATGTAAAAGTAGATTTAATGAAAAAAAGTCCCACCTTAACTGTCTGTACACATGTCCTGCATGCCATGTGGCGCCTCCATGCACATACATGTTTAATAAAATAACATGTAACAATTGTAATCGTGAATTCAGGGGACAAGACTGTTTTGATAGTCATAAAAGATCTGGTCTATGTAAAAAATTAGTTAGATGCCAAACATGCCTTTTCACTATCTGGGTGACACAGAAAGCAGTGCATAAATGCGGGCAAAAATTTTGTAAGGTGTGCCTAAAACAGCAACCTGTACGTCATTTATGCTATATGAGTAGGAACACGGCTAAATCAGATAATCGAAAAGCTCTATTTATTTTTTATGACTTTGAGAGTCGTCAGGAGTCATCACTTCAAGGTTCGGCCAGTACATTCATCCACGAGCCAAATTTGTGTGTGAGTATGCATGTATGTTTTGTATGCATGGACAATGAGGACATGAATGACAATTGTAGAGAATGTGGTACACGATTGAATATCTTTCATGATTCGCCTGTTCAGGCATTTTTAAAATATATAGGAAAGTATTCCCACAAATTCAAAATTACAGCCCTAGCCCATAATATGAAAGGTTATGATGGTTGCTTTATTTTAAAAGAAATATTAAAAAACAGGGAGAGGTGGAACCCCAAAATTATATCGACGGGTACCAAAATTATTTCATTAACCTGTGATAATATAAGATTCATTGATTCATTAAGTTATATACCCCTGCCTTTGGCGAAACTGCCAAAAACATTTGATTTCCCGGACAGCAAAGGTTATTTTCCCTACCTATTTAATACATTAGACAATGCTAACTACGAAGGGCCTCTACCAGCCACACATTTTTACTCTCCCGACTGCATGAACCCCACTGAACGAGCCGTGTTCCTTCATTGGTATAGTGAACAAACAGCTAGCGGTTGCACTTTTAATATGCAGCGCGATTTAGTTAATTACTGCATTGCAGATGTCAAAATTTTAATGAAAGCCTGTCTAAGATTTTGGCGATTTTTTAAAAATGAAAATGGTGTCGACTGCTTTCAGGAGGCTACGACTATTGCCAGTGCTTGTAATTTAGTATTCAGACGGCGTTTCTTAAAAGATGAAACTATTGGTTTAATACCCCCCGGTGGTTACCGTTTAGGCGACAAACAATCCAAGATCGCTATTCAATGGCTTTGCTGGATTGAGAAATCTACAGGCACGGCAATACAGCATAGTGGTAGGTCTAGGGAGTTTAGAATCCCCGAGGGACTTTTAGTTGATGGGTACTGCAGGCAGACCAATACCATTTATGAATTCCTTGGATGTTATTGGCATGGCTGCGAACAATGTTTTCCGGTACAGACAGTTGATATCGATTGTGACGATAAAGATGAGGCTATGTTTTTACGACGGGAATATACAGAGGCTCGTCTTAAACGCCTCAAGGGTTTAGGCTATAATTTAGATTTTGTTTGGGAATGTCAGTTTAAGGAACTCTTAGAATCCAATGATGCAGCCCGAGATTTTATACAAAACCTGAATATATTCAAACACGAACCCCTTAACCCTCGTGATGCATTCTTTGGCGGTCGTACGAATGCTGTAAAATTGCATCATAAATGTGTAGATCCCACTGAAAAAATTTATTATATCGATATTTGCTCTTTGTATCCGTTTGTAAATAAATATTGTAGATATCCTATTGGCCATCCAAAAATTCATATAGGTCATGACGATTGCTCACAGTTACCAATATATAGCATAGATGGTCTTATTAAATGTTTAATTTTACCCCCAACCGATTTATATCATCCTGTTTTACCCTATAGAATGCATAACAAACTCATGTTCATTTTATGCCGTACTTGCGGCGAGGAATTAAACCAGGGTGAATGTAATCATAATGAACACCAGAGAAGTTTCGTTGGGACATACGTTGCAGACGAATTACGGAAAGCTCTATCGTTAAATTACAGAATTATAGAGTTTTATGAAATTTGGCAGTACGAGGTAGAGGTGTATGACCCACTGGCAAAAACCGGTGGTCTTTTTACAGAATATATAAATAATTTTCTTAAAATAAAACAGGAATGTTCAGGCTGGCCTCCTAATTGTATTACAGCCGCCGAGAAAGATAATTATATTGCGGCGTATTTTGCTGTTGAGGGTATCAGGTTAGATCCGCTAAAGATATGTAAAAATCCTGGGATGCGTTATATAGCCAAATTAGAATTAAACAGTTTCTGGGGTAAATTCGGGCAGCGGGAAAATTTAATGCAGACGTCGATCATCTCAAACCCGCAGGAGTTCTTTCAAAAACTTACTGACCCGAGCGTAGAGGTACACTCGATGATCCCTGTAGATGATGATGTCATCATATTAAACTGGAACAATCGCGCTGAAAGTGTACGACCTCAAAAAACTGTAAACCCCGTAATTGCTGCATACACCACGGCTCATGCACGACTACACTTGTATAGCTATTTAGAAAAGCTGGGAAAAAGAGCTATTTATTTCGATACTGATAGTCTTTTGTATATTCATCGGGAGGGTCAATGGCAGCCTGAAACAGGCGAATTTTTAGGGCAAATGACAAACGAATTAGACGAATACGGTTTGGGTAGTTATATATCAGAATTTGTGAGCGGTGGTCCAAAAAATTATAGTTATAAAGTATATTCAACGGACAAAAACACCGAAATTGCCGTTTGCAAGGTGAAGGGGATCACATTAAATTTTAATAATTCAAATATTATAAATTTCGATTCGATGAAAGAAATGATTTGCAATAACGGTATAGATGGTCCTTTATATGTAAATACAGACCGCAAAATAGTTCGGACATCAAATTATGAGGTTTTATCAAAGCCCGAGCGCAAAATATACCAGTTCAGCTATAATAAACGGCGAAGGCTACCCGATAGCTTTGATACGGTTCCTTACGGTTTTAAAACGACTTAGATAAGTGCGCCTCCATATTTGATTAGCTCGTAAAACTGTATTTTTCTAGCGCATTTTCGATATTGTTTAACCTGAAAAACTTAGCTCACAACAATCTGATTATGTGTTAACTTTGTTTTATAAATTTAGTTTTCTGCTATTTTTAAATTGTATGCTGCCTGCTAGGTTTAGATGCATCGTTAAAATAAGAAATCTATTGTAAAATACATTTATTAAAAATATTTGCAGTGACTAAAACGACTTAGATAAGTGCGACTCCATATTTGTTTAGCTCGTAAAACTGTATTTTTTCTAACGCATTTTCGCATTGTTTAACCTGAAAAACTTATCTCACAACAATCTGATTATGTGTCAACTTTGTTTTATAAATTTAGTTTTCTGCTATTTTTATATATTTTGCATTTTGCGCTAACTTTAAATGCATGTTAGATTTAATTGCATGTTAGATTTTAATTGCATGTTAGTTTTATTTTGCATGCTAGGCTTAAGAGGCTGTTAATTTTTGTAAATAAAACAGTCGAATATTGTAAATACATTTATTAAATATTTTGTGTGTAATAAAAATATGTTTAATTACAAACTATTTGTGTTTTTATTTTCTAAATAACATTAAACAAGTTTATTAAGGTGAAGTATTGGATATATAGTGCTTTTACATATGTGTCATTAGAAACTAAATTATCAGTGAACAGGTTTACAAAACTTATCATAGATGCACCATTCATTTTAAAATATAAATACATTAAACAGTATATGCCGCAAACGTTAGAGCTAAAATCTTGCAAAATTTTTGGATTATGAGACCAGCTGATTGAATTTTGTTGTAAAAATTTTAAATGATAACCGCTTGGAGGGCGGCCGTATGAATCAAAGTATTCCCCATATCCATATTGGTCTATATACACTGCATTCCAATGTTGTCCAGGTCGGTTTGCTGGATCTGTGTTGACGATGATTGCCACAGGTCTTGCAATTCTTGTAGGGAGTTGATCAGAAGCAAAAACATAGCGTTTCACATTCAACAGACTCGGGATTGTTTGCAATATTTTCTGAACTTCCAGTGTATTCATTGCGCCACCAGTCGGATAAAATTAGTATGTTTTCCAATGCACATACAGGCGAACGGATGTTGTGATTGAGGCAACGTACGGCAGCAGTAGTTTTTCGCAGAACTTTTAAAGACGGGCACTCGAGATCCTCCAAATTTACGACGATTTTATTCAGAAAACTTAGAACCTCCTTCTTTTCTTGGCCCTTAACGTACACTTTTTCAAATTTTTTGAGAAGTCTTGTTAGCTCTGTTTCAAATTCATCAAAATGTATAGTACCAGAATCCCAGGTTAGACCGTGATGTCTATGCTCCAGATAGTTTATGCCTTTTTTAACGAAATAGGGCAGAGTGTCATATTTTGCAGGGGGTTTTAAAACGAAAATTGCTAACTGGTTGCCATCTGCTGAAATAACAGCCACTTCTTTCGGAATAAACTGTTTATTATCACCACGGAACCCTTGCAGATCTACGAAGACACTGTCCATACTGACGAAATGTTTGAGCATGACTAAATTTAAAAAAAAACCGTTGTTGGTTTTTAACTACTAAAATCCACCAGCACATTTCTGTGTTTGTCAATTTCTACGACGTTATCGAACTCTGCATAAACTAGACAATTAATAGTTTCTTCTAGCGCGTCTTGAAAACCCGGCTCTAAACGTAGAGCGCCATTTTTAAGAAGGTTCCAGTGTGTTGTTGCATTTGCAGCCAGATCGGGGGTTAAATCAAAAGCAAATAGACAGTAGCCATGAGGGTAATCTTCACGTTTTATAGCGTTGCCTTCATTGAGGAAATGTATACCGCTACCGGAAAATAGTGTGTGATATGCTTGAACGTACATGCCATTCTTAGAGAAATCAGGCTGTAGAGGTTTTGAAGGAATTTGTTGACCGTCGATGTATAGGGAGAAATAATTGATTTTGTAGTTATTAAAATTGAAAGGGTTTGCTGCATAATGGCCGTTAAATGCTTTATTCGATACAAAACCTACAATGCATCGTTTTGGTAATTGCCCCAGAAAAATATTATCTAAAGATTTTCTTTGCACACCAGCCAGAATAGTTAACACTTTAACATCGGATCTTGTAATGGGGTATTTAGCAGGCGCAGTCGTCAAAGCTTTGGTGTGAGCCAACAAAATAGACGGGTTTATTTTCATTTTTCTCACTAGTAAGCTGGCATCACTAATTTTCACTTTGAATGTAGATCCTTCGGCTGCCATTAAATTGAAAGAATCTCGGGATCTGATAAATTTGACTTTCATTTCAACTCCGTTTATAAGAAATTTTTCTTGATTGAATAAATCGGAATGCACATGTCCCATCATTTCGACTTGCTTACTTGCAGCAGTAAAAAATTTCCGCTTTACAAATCCTTCATTATGCGTAGTGATGTCATCCATGTTATTGGCTGTGTCGTTGTACCATAGTGTGCATGTTAAATGGGTTGATTTAGCACCATTGCCGTAATTCAGCAGAGTTTCAATGTATGAGCGGTATGCGTATGTATTGTTTGGCGGGCTCACAAGCTTCTGATTCAAATACACCTCAACTTGATTAAACATAGAGTGCATCCAATTATTAACAGGGCCTACATCATCTTTGTCGGTTAATGGTGTATCATCTTGTTTAACAATTTTAGCAGTAATGTATAACATGGTCTGACTTAAATCGATATAATCGTTACCGTTTCCAGGCACAATAAATTCAATCGGTGCATCGTCATTAAGCGAGGAAAGCGGTTTGTAAAAAATCCATTGTCCATTTTCGATACTGGTTTGAGTTGCGGGCAGAGCGAACAAATCTAACTCTGATTTAACACACTCACAAGACTGCGCATGCAAAAACGCCATTGTGAAAACTACTTGCTGGTGAAGATATCGGTGTAGTTGGGTTTGCTCAGCTTCTTCCTAGCGATTTTTCTTGTAGACTGATTGTAATTCAGAGTGCGTTGCCTTTTATATCCCGATCCTTCCATTAGAGTATCAATTTTTCTATCGGCTTTACGTTTGAGATTCTTTCCAGCCTCCTGTACACGGTTATGGAACGCTTCTTTTAGCGGTCGATTTTCACTAACATCTCCTAAAATGTTAGCGCCTGTCCTTAAAGCTTCCTTTCCAACAACTTTAGCACCGGTTTTAAAAAGAGGCAGGATACTACGAAATATTCCTCCTAAAAAGCTTCCGATCCCATGACCTCTCTGGTAGGATGCACCTCTGTAGATAGCTCCAACGCCTTGACCTGCCTGATTGGTGTAGTATTGTTGATAAGGACAATCCATAGCAGCTACTGTATCCTCTTAAAGTGTAGTTTTAAACTCAACGTTCCAAACTCGAATGGCATCACACCCGACGTTTCGGTCCTTATATTTATCTCGATATTCTCAAATTCCCTCTTCATGACATTTATATAATGAGTCGGCAAAAATATGGCGTCTTTGTGGCAACCGTAATTATAATTATCAGAGGTCACGTTAACAATACGAAGAAGCGGAGCCAAGACATCTCCTACAAGCTGTGGTTCCACAATATCGCAGTAAATAAACATTTGTGATGGTAAACCAACCCAGATATTTGCGGGGTGGCTTGGTACAGATGCTTCAGCTATATTTATATCAGGTTTATAACCAAGTTGTAAGGCCAGACGTTGTGAAAATCCTAGCATTTTCAATGACGACGTTTTAATTTCAAGAGACACGCGTTTTGTTACTCTATTATATTGAAAATTCAGCAACTTTTCTAATAACCTGTGATTGTTAATTTCGGCTGTAATATGTTCAATGTTTTCATAATTGCCGGGCTGAATACAGATTACGTGCCATCCATCGCTACCATAGTAAATTTGTTCTCTATCACTTTTAAAATATGAATTAGCGTTTTGCAATACTTTTTTCAACTCAGTATACGTTTCTTCTCCGGCTTGCACTTTAGGTATTTCTGTGCGATAATAGACTAGATTTTCTGTATCTGTCACGGCCAAAAAGGAGCATGGATATTGCACTTCAGCAATACCTGTAACCCATTGCCCCGGTAACCTTATTCGTTTAGGGAGCTGCGTTATGAATTGTGCTGTGGTGTTATTTGGAAAATAGCTCATAGAACTATTGCTAAGTAATGTTAGATAAAATTCTTCATCTGTATTCATAGTTGCTGAAGATTAGCTGCTGGAATCCAGGAGTTGAACTTGTCGTTATAATTTCGCCACTTTACAAAGTACTCTTTGCGTTGACTGTGTCCTCTTTCTTTTAACACTTGTTCGACTTTATACAAGACGTTATCATCCAAAGTCACTGGCTGTAATTCCTCTTCATAAAAGACGCCCTCTATCGTATCGTCGCTTAAATCAGCTATTTCGTACACAGGTGGTTTTCTAAGAATCACTTTTTTAATTATAAACACTTCGCCGCTCCAATTAGTTTCATATCCTTTCTCGAATGCGTCCTTCGTTCTACTAATTCTTACATGTTGGTTCACTTTATATTTAGGTTTCCTGGAGACGCCCAACCCATTTCGGTACAGATTGTTCCACACTTCCAGTATATTGCCATCATTTACAGTAGAGGGTGCCATCTTGATACTTGAATGATAGCGGCTGTTATACGAAGTCAGTAAAATTTGTAATACGTCTATGTATTTGCATGAATTAGAGTATGTGAAATAGCGCCACATTCTGGTTTTTAATGTTCTATTGAAACGCTCAATGACTGATGCTTTAACATCGGGGTTTTGCGTCACATAAAACGTGATATCGTGTTGTTTGAAAAAATTCTGTACGGCTCTAGCAACAAATTCTTTACCTTTATCGGTTTGTAAATTTATAGGCGTGTTACCCGCTTCAGCAAATATTTCACGAAATGCGTTTATTACTGAAGTAGCCGTTTTAGATTTCAGGGGTCTCGCCCATGCCATTTTACTAAACACATCAATTACGGTTAGAATAAAATTATATCCGTCGTTGTGGGGCGCTAAACTACGCATGTCGCAGAGATCAGCCTGCCATAATTCGAAAATGTTGCTAACAATGTACTTGTTTCTAGGGATTTTTTTTCTTGCAGTTTTGTGAATAGTATAGGCGTCCTGTTTCTTTAGCCATTCCTTTACATCACTATTGGAGTGAGTATTTTTCACGGAAGAAATTAATGAGTTTGCGCCTGCGAAGCCTACTGGGTTGGCCGGATCATAATAGATAGCATCCAAATTCATTTCTGCTATGTTAAAGTTTAAGGCGCTCCCAGCCCGAAATGCCCTTTATTTTTGGTATCGACCTCCGCGTTGTTTTCGTTATTTTTCCTGCTTTTTGCGTTGCTGTTACTGGCCTTGTTAACGGATTCGATTTAGACTCTGTTTCGGTGTCGTAGTTCTCACTTTCCACCTCAGAACTCCTCACGTCTTCAGTCTGAACTGTTAAAATTTTGCGTTTCGAGTTCCCCCGCAGCACACTTGGGAAATTTTTTTCTTTAATGTAATCAGCGAACTTGAGATGTCCCGATGGACTTGCAATTTTTTGAGGCCTTAGAATGGCGTGCACTAGATCAGTTATGTTAGATGATGGTAAAATTTCGCCTTTTATAGTAACTGTCCCCTTGCTATCCCAGTCCACATCCTGTGATGCCCTCAAAAAACGTAAGAAAGCTTCGCCTTTTTTCTTAAAAGTGCTAGGTAATGTAGACAAAATATCACCGTCTGAAATACTGCTGCTGGTGTTTGATTCTATTGGTATTTTGATTGATTGTCTTGTTTGGTCGGCAAAATGCAGATAACGTTGCAAGACTTGATTGTACTGCACCCATTTATCGTGGTCAGATAATTTA
Organism: Agriotes lineatus; assembly: GCA_940337035.1. Lineage (NCBI taxonomy): Eukaryota > Metazoa > Arthropoda > Insecta > Coleoptera > Elateridae > Agriotes > Agriotes lineatus. The sequence goes on along the minus strand of CALNHX010003084.1, from coordinate 106,781 downwards.
GATTTTAAAACTTTCTGCATTTCGTCATCAAGCTGTGATAATATATTTTGCTCGGGATTCTCAGTAGCCTTAAAGCGGTGCATAACTTCAGGCGGCACAATCATCATCTTCTTTGCGTGTTCCATTTTATTTAAAAATAGAACTCAATACACCCGTAATTAATGGGGCTAAGATCAACGGCAAGAACGCACCCCCTTTTTGAGTTAAAATTTTTCGCTTCTTTTTGATGGACTCTCCAGGTTTAATTAATTTTCTAAGTACTTTTTTATGCAGGGCTATCTGAGTCTTCTGCTTAGTCGACAAAGGTATTTTTCCTTTTAGAGTGTTATATATACACTCGCAGACACAATGGATTTGTTTATCGTTAACGGTTTTTAATAATGCGATGCGTTCTTTAGAACCTAGTTTATGTAGAGCACGCAGCAACTCTGAATTCTTAATCACCGCTCGAGACATCACTAGTGAATGATTGTAAATTGATTCGAGTTGCTGTTTTTATACCCTTCTTCGGTATATAAATATAGCAAGACCCATCCTCTCTAAAAATAGACGTCCGGTATCTTGCAATGTCGGGGGTGCTTTGTTTTAAATCGAATAATAAATACCCGTGTGGCTTAGATGTGGCGTTTTCATATGCCTCCTGTAGAAAACGAGGATTTTCTGGACATATCTGCCTGGTTAAGTGCTTTATTTGAGCTCTATCTCGCGGATTTTTGAAAAGAATAATGTAATGAGCATTTAGGGAAATATCCCGCTGTCCTTTTCCTTGGTGAAAAATGTTTTGCGTAATAAAAAAAACACTGAGATTGTGGTGATGGCTCCCCTTGGTGAATAGGTCAACGACCGAGTTATTTGTCTCCCTCATTAAATCGTCGATTATTAAAAGTTTGGGTTCGGACCCCTCAAAAGATGTCATGTCTGGCAGACCTTGTTGAAATTCGACTAAAGATTTTAAATCTTCGTACAATTTTTGCCACTCGCCATAACACCTGATAACTTTAGCGAAATTTACACTGCAGAGTTTTTTCATATTTTTCAAGAAATTTATTACAAAAAACGATTTGCCCGATCCTGAGGGGCCTGCTATGATAGCAGAAAACGGATGTGAAAACTGATGCTCCATTTTTATGCAGTGAGCGATTATTACAGTAGGGCCGTCGTGAATAAACTAACTTAAAAAATCAACACGCTCATAATAAATACATTAAAAACATGGTAAGTGCGGGAATCGAACCCACGACCTCTTTCGAGATCAGATCTTAAGTCTGACGCCTTAACCACTCGGCCAACCTACCTCATGTATAAACCAACACTCGTCACATAATTAAAAAGAAATACAGTTTAAAGCATTTTTATTCACATTTTCATACAATATTTTATATAAACTAGGACATGTACGATTTCATGCGCTCATCTGCATCAATCAGCTTCTGCAATTCTATAATAACATACATTTTAAATTTGAACACAAGTTCCCACAATAAAATATCGTTAGCGAAAGTCCAGCGCAGAGTATTAAAAATGATTGAATCATCAAGACACAAATTTTCTGTATGTATTACTTTGTCAACGATCACTTCACCAAAATTTTGGAAATTACACTTTACACGTTTCAAGTCATTTATTTTCACAACCATCAAGTTGTACATCGGCAATAAATTTGATAGTGTTTCATACGTTACGTAAAGAGTAAACTTGTTCACGTACTCAACTGTGTGCTCAGTTAATTCATATCTGAAAGCCCCCTGCTTGGCCATCACAAATATGTCCGGTAGCGCCTCCACAAAAGCCATGAACGTCTCGGCTGTGAAGGAAACACCAGATCCAATGTCGGTCTTCAGAATTCTTGCAACAGGCGAAAATTGTTTATAAGGATCCAGTCCCAAATGAACAACCTTGCTGGCGCTATTGTTTAAAGGCACAGTGAGGTCGCATAATAACCGTTTCTTTTCCCGTCGGGTTTGGCGGATCTCCGGCGTCACGATCGGTGCTACATCATAGGATGGCATCGTATCTTCAACGAACACCCTCAGGTCCTCCTCGGTAACGTCACGATGTGGTGAATACCCCTTCGCCCCCACGTCCATGACTGGTGGTTGTGACGGTGCACCTTGTTGCTTTTTATTTAAAAGATGCATTTTCTTACTTGGTTTTGATGCTGCTGCTGTTGCTGGCCTGTTGTAAGGACCTGGTTTCTCTTGGCACTTATTAACACTTCGAGGATCCATCTTAGTTACACTGGTAAACTGGTACTGTTGACACGACGGTTGAGAATGAAGCAATTCGATGCAGCTTAGAGACCGCGGCCGCTTTTATGAAGGTACGAAAAACATTACGTCAGAGGCACCCCACTCTCGGATCAAATCATGCTGGAGCTTGCATTTTCAACGGACAATGCAACGTTAACCGCAGCAACAGGTCTCAACCTGCTTTAAACTGCAAACCAAAAATTCGTCATGTTCTAGCATCTTATAAATTATTTATTTCTGCATTTGAACATTTACTGTAATTTTTGCCGTGAAATATCAGATCGAGGCCTTGTTTAGAAATTGTACGCATATTAAAAACACACAAAAATCAATCAGCTACAAAGGTCCAGCAGACGCAATCCCCCGGTAACAATGCATTTTTTGTCGATTAAAATTTACAGCCCGCTACATAAAACAAGTTATTGATAAAATGAAACACTTACGAAGACGCCTTTTAAAAATATTACTATGGTTCTAAATTATGCACAATGCAGTTCATCTGTTATTAATTATAATTTTCAGGAAATTAATAATTTTATAATATGACAGCATAGCGGCACTCTAGCGGAATGGCACACTGCTCAAATCTTAAATTTCTAAGACACCTCGCTAGTCTAGGGGTTAGGTCTAGGGGATACTGGCCAGGCAACTAGGGTTCGAATCCCACTTGGGCCCGACGCAAATAGCTTTTTTTAATATAAATAGTCCTTCTGTGAATGCACGAGAGAGACAACCAAGGGGGCATAAGAGCGAGATAGATTTAACAGTTTGAAATTCAAATATTTCCGCTAGAAGTGCGCGCGCAGAAAACCAAGGTGGCTGCTGACACCCGGGAAGTTTAAAATTCAAATAATGGAACTTAGAAAAAAATCGGAAAAAATTCAAATTTCAAATATTCCCGCGAAAATTAAAAATGGCCGCCGCGTAATTCCAGAAGCAAATTAAAAAATCTAATGCGTAATTTAATCGGAAGCTAATGCGTAATTTAATCAGTAGCACACATCAAAAATAATTAGGTCAATCCGCGACATTAATTAGAGCATCTGATTCGCGGTTTAATTCGCGGTTTAATTGACTTTTAATTGATCCGATTAAACAAGATGGCCGCCATGTCCCAATCCAAAATGGCCGCTATCCTGACCACTGTTCTACTTATATTATAACTTTGGGTGCATATACTCAACAAAATATATGCATATATATGCGCATATTTTCGTACATTTGAGTGCATATAATTATCAGCTTTAATCATAACAATAAAACATAATATTTCCTTTATATTTGGGATATTCCAAAAGTAAATAAGTACTTATTTGTCCCTATTTTCAGAAAGTTGTAGGTTTGTCTAAATATAGTGCTTTTAGATATCAGCGAACGGAGGATATAAAATGGGGAATAAAGAAATAAAAATAGTGTGCTACGCCTAGTGATGTGGGTCGGGTAAATACCCAGTGGGTACGGTATTTATAAATGGGTATTTACCTGGGTATTTACCCCTGCCTCGGGTAAATACCTAAACACTGGGTATTTATCAAATGTGTAATATTTAGAAAGCTAAGCTAAACTTTTACTCACATCATAATGTTATCTTAATAAATAAACTAAATATAAATGCACTGGAATATTTTATGTAAAATAACAATTTAAATGTAACATTGAATAAGCATTCACCCAGGTAAATTACTCATTTATCGGGAAAGACCATTGGCTGCCGAAGTTTGTGGAAATAAACAGTTAGACGCAATAAATTGCGCCTGTTAGAGATTACAAAAGCATTGTGACGGCTCTGACTCCATTTTTAAAAAATGAACATAACATTAATTTGAAGAAATAATCCTTATAATTATTAACATTAATATATACTGATCGACATATTACGAAACAATCTTAATAAGGCAAAAAATATCACAAAATAATATAAACAACGCTGTATACCGATGGGACCATAAGTATGCAACAGCAATAAGATAGCATGAGCAAAAACACATAATACTTGAATAAGAGATAACCGTAAAAAAGTTATTTTAGTAGGCATATTTTGTTGACATATGCCATAATTAAAATGAACATCAAGTTTACTCAAATATTTGTTTGTATGTTCATCTCTTTCTTATTCAATCATTGAATTCTGTTTCTTCTTCATGCTATCTCATTGCTGTTGTATACATGTTGCCTAAAATTATATGGAACATGGCAATTCCATGAGTTGGAAAAGATTCAAATACTAATTACCATAAGAGTAACCGAAATAGAAAATGCAATAATTACTTTGGTAGCTAGGCAACAAGTAGGTATAATAGCTAATATTTACCACATCTCTGTTTAAGACATACTCGTTCCAGTCACCAGTGGCCCGTGACGCGGCGATGTTTTGCGAATTGCGCTTGGCGGTTCATATTAATAAAATAAATAATTAAATATCTACTCGTAGTATTTGATCTGTACTGACTGTACTGTATCGGTTGAAAATGGACCGGTTTTTAATAAAACTGCCAAAATTCAGTGAAACACAATCGGTAGCAGTAGGTGAAGGAACAATGGTGGTCGAGCAGAAAGAAGAAGAAGTAAGAGTAGAAAGTGCATCTCTTGCGACTGCCTCCGCGTCAACGAGTGCAAACAAAGAAAAAGAATGTCTTACGGAATATGATGATCATTCAAACGAAGTACCAATTAACAGGTTAGAGTTCGGGTGTAGAATTAAACGAGGTCCACATCAACCCAATTTAACGTTATTTCCGCGTAGAAAAATAGGCTCAAAATTCAGAAACTTTCAGAAAAATTGGTATGATTCTTTCAAATGGGTAGAATACAGTAAGCAGTTGGATTCTGCATTCTGTTTTCATTGCCGTTTTTTTGGTTCAAATGACGCCGCCAATAAGGGTCATACTGATGCTGCATTTACAAAAAAAAGTTTTAATAACTGGCATAGGGCCATTGAAGCGTTTAAGAATCATGAAAGAACTACTTTTCATATACAAAGTATTTCTTCATGGAAGTATTATGAAAAAGGAAAATCGATTGATACTTTGTTAGATCAAACTAAACGTGATTTTATATCAAAGCAAGAAGAAAAACGTATTGAAAATCGCCAACTGTTCCAAAGATTTATAAATATTGTTCTCTGTTTAGCTAAAGGAGGGCGTCCCCTAAGAGGTCACGATGAAAAAAAGACCAGCTCTGAAAAGGGGCTGTTTTTAGATATTGTAGACCTAATTGCAAAATATGACCCTACGCTTATGCGCCACCTTGAAAGTGGCCCTAAAAATGCTACGTAAGATTCAAAATGACATCACCTTAAGTCTACATAATACCGTTCTTCGAACGATTTCGTCTTCATTTTCCAATAAAAAGATTTCAATTATGGCAGATGATACAAGCGACTGCGGACACCATGAGCAAATGTCAGTTGTTTTGCGATATTTTGATGATAAACTAAACAAACCCATTGAACGCTTCGTATCTATTCAGCGACTTTTGACAGTTGATGCGGTTTCAATATTTAATGAAATCGATCATGTTATTACACAATTGATGGTTCAGTGGTCTAATGTTATATCAGTTTGTTTTGATGGGGCGTCGACTATGTCTGGGTTTAGGTCAGGCGTTCAAGCTAAATGCAAAGAAAAAAATAGGAAAATTGTATATGTTCACTGCTATGCCCATTGCTTGAATTTGGTCTTAGTAGATGCATGCTCTTCATCGAAAGACAACAGATTAGTGTTTGACTTTTTTGGCACAATTCAATTTTTATATGCATTCATGGAAGGAAGTTGTATAAGGCATGCAGTGCTTGAAAGAATCGCCGCAAGCGTAGACGTGCACTAAAAACTTTAAAGTCTCTCTCCACTACTCGCTGGGCATGTAGAGCTGAAGCGGTTGCTGCTGTTCGCAATAATTACTCGGCAATTATTCTTGCCTTAGAAGAAATAGTAGAGACTACCAAAGTTTCAGAAGTTAGAGCTAAAGGCCGTGGACTTCTTTATCAACTCAGAACTTTTGATTTCGTTATTATGCTAGAAATAATTCATCCCATTCTACAAATGATTTTAAAAATTAGTAAATCTTTGCAGACAAGCGACCTTAATCTTCTATCAGCAACTTCTAGCATAAAGTCTCTTAGATCTGCACTCAATGATATCAGAAGTGATGCTTGTTTCAATAAGAGTTTTGAAGCAGCTACAGATATTTGTGATAAAAATAACATTTGCATTCCTGTTGTGAAACAGCGCAAAGTATCCCGACGTATTGACGATACTGCTGAAAATCAACATAACCATCAACCAAAGGAAGATGAAATAAAAATAACTTCTTTTTATCCATTGCTGGATACTATGATAATGGAACTAGATGAAAGGTTTAATCAGGAAACCATGAGCTTGATTAGTGCCATGGATAGCCAATTAAGTGCGTCTGAAACGCTATGCAATACATTTTCAGTGTCGATGGATGAGCTGCAAAGTGAAATAAGGTTGCTGCGGGGGCGAGCGGGCCAATAGCCCTTTTCATTATATCCCCACCTTGTCTCGTTGTGATTGTGCGCCTGCTCAAACAGTCAGCTGTTTCCCTATGCTAAAAGTGGGTCGGACAAACAAACCAGGAATTGCATGTACGTTTGTGTTCAAGACGCAGGATGGCTTCGTCTCTCGTGCACAAAAAAATTATATTAAATGAAAATGAAGTGCCAGGCGCAATGCTTGATAAGCGTAAGAGTGTCACGGCACATAATGTGCACCAGTTACGAAGATGGCTTTCCTGCAGAGGAAAGAATGTTAGTGGCAAGAAGGCTGAACTTTTGTCAAGGTAAGTGTCAATATTTGTTTGTTGTTTTGTTCATTAAATGGCGATTAACGATATTTGAATGAATTATAAGAGGTCAGTTTACATTCTTTGTGATATTTGAGTGACCAGGGCTACTTTTTCAGTTTAGCAGTGCAGCTTTTATTGTACGATTTGGATCTTTTAGGTTATGTTTTGATGAAAATGAAATTTTTAAAATTAATATTATATATTAAGGTAAGTTGACGTTAGTCTTATTTTATATAACGCAGGTGCTAAAGCATTGTCTCAGGTTACTTAAATCATAACACACAGTTGTTACGATTAATACAAAAATATTTTTACATGTAATACTTACATAGTTATTAGTAGGCTTAATATTTCTATTCTACTTCAGAATTTGGTAATGGATCGGGATACATTTCACAGGGTCCCCCTTCACTAACAAAATGATTTTTGCATATATATGTGTGTGTTTGTTTACGTTGTATAGGTTAGAAAATCTTCCATCATTACGTTTACACATATAAATCCAACAACTGCACCTGTGGCATAAACTGCAGTCTTGAATGTGTTTCTTTGTGGGTTCTATCAATTTTCTTCTAATAGCAAGGCAAGCTTTTGGAAATGAAATAAATTCCACTGCAAAACCGTAACGGCTGTCACTTTTACATTCACCGAACACACAATGTTTTGTGGCGCCTTTAGGTACTGTGCTCATCATACTTGTTATTTAAACAACAAATAATGTAGTTGCGATAATTATTTAACGCACAACTGCCGTGAAATTGAATTTAAATCACTTTTATATCTCAAAATACCAGCAGTTATACACTGTCACTACAGTATTGCTGGTAGCCGTTGTCCGACTCGAATTTGGTATAGAGAGAATCTAGCGCATGCGCCACAGCGATTATTTACGATGAAAAGGGCTATCAAACGAATGTGAGGCTTCCAAAAATCTAACAGAATGGCTACATTGGCTGAGCGTTGAAGACAAAAGCAACATATTTAACGCATTTACAGAAATTTTGAGATAGTTTTCTGTAATACCCGTCACGAGTTGTTCCTGCGAAAGAGCGTTTTCTAAACTGAGTCATGTAAAGTCTAAGTTGCGGTCAACACCCTAGTAGCACAGATTGTTGGGCCAACGTCGGGATATAGTTGGCATGGTTGGGTAATGGTTGGTAGATTTGCCAACTAATATCCTACGTTGGGCCAACATTGGTATAAAGTGAAATATTTGTTGAATTTGTCAACAATAATCATATGTTGCCCCAGCGTTGGGATATCATCAGCGTGCTAGGAAGATAGTTGTTCATTTATTAACAATAACCGTGTGTTGGCCCAACTGTAATATTTTGTTGTGAATTTTAGTTATTTATAACAGGGAAGTTGAATGAGTGAATACTGAAGCCAATTCATCAATTGGCAATTTATTAATTCCATCAGTAATTATGGCAAATTTTGGTATGATCATAAATAAATTTGTCTATTACGTTTATCAATCAGTTTGTGTACAACAGCTGACGCATGCCCCGTGATGTTAATGACGTATTGCGCATTGCGCGAGCCAAGCAACCGCCACCCAGCTAGCTGTTCGTGGTTTCTGCCCTCTGCAACGCGCCCGCCGCCCGGCGCCATGATCCATGCGAGCTTGCGTTGTTTATTTTTGTACTTGTGGGTCCTTTTCTTTCTACATATCCAAGATTTGGTAAGTAAAATTAACAATAATATGATCCTCATGTACTGTAACTTATTTATGTTTTGAAATAACCCACATTATGGATAAATAGAAAAGAGACCTAACCTAACAAATTTGCTATAAATAATTTTGGCCGATATGAGTACCTACTTATTTATGTAGGTAAATCTTGTACTTTGTGATCACTCTTGTTTCTTATATATTCAATATTATAACTGTTTTTCTCAATTTTTAGAAGAATACACAAACATGTTTCACGATGTGGAGTTCGAAGGAGGCCTGCTTGGACTAGTTCGAGATGATGAGTGGTTGACATCGAGGAAGCAAGAAAGTTTTTGGCCTCCGTTTAAATTAACTTCACAATAAATGTTTGGTTAATGGAGATCCTGCATGTGAAACGTGGATGGTGTACGCTGTAAAGCGAATATTTTCTAGTACTGGTCAGTATACGAACGTTACACAGTAATCTTGCAGTTTTTGGATCTATATTAACACGTCTCAAAGTAGCACAAGTTGAAAAATAGATTGTTGCAATATTTCTTTCATACAGGATTGTTTTCTGTGCTCTGTATTTTCAGTATCGTTAATGAACCAATTAAAAAGCTTAGTTTTGTCTGCAAGTAGTAAAGAAAATGTAAACAAATTTTTGTTGAGTTCGGTTAAAACAATAGCAGTTTTCAAGAAAAATCGAGAATACAAATTTGTTTCTACATACAAACAGATCTTTATCTCATATGTAATTTATAATGTTTACATCATACCAGTAGGTATATTAATTGATAATAATTACTCTATTTTAAGGTATGTTATAACAAAATAACGTTCCAGGGAAATTATTTTTTTATAATGTTATTATGAAAAAGTAATAGTAATTTACGATTCAAGTAATGTTATCAAGCTTTTTACATTACAAGAGAATAGTATGAATGAACGAGCGACGTTACGAGCGGGTTCTTTAAAATTCTCGAGTAATGTAGAAAGCAGATAACGTTACGTATATCGTAACACGGTTTATTTTATCCTAAAATTCTATTTTTTAAAAAAGGAAAAATTGTTATTAGTGTCACTTACAACAGCGAGACTTATATCGGCTGTGGTGGTATCACTGGTAAGATGGTAACACCGTCAGGTTATGTTAAATTCGAGATTAGCAGGTTAAGTTTTGCGTCAGTCTGTGTCAAGTAACAAACAGAATCTAACCTACTAACATCGAATTTGACATAGATTGACAATACACGTCAGTAGTGCCAACATGTGATTAAATGCTAATAAAGAATTGTATGTTATTTTTCTTAACGACACTAGTGTTGTTAAATGCACTTAACGCAACTTGTTGCTAAGGAGTTATGCTTATAATCATAGTAACATAATAGGATAAAATAAACACTATTTGTTTCCATTGAAAATTACAAGCGATAACTAGGAAAATGTAATTCAAAATCACTTTGACTTCAATTAGATAAGAAAACTGGTATGACATACAACGTTGAAAGCATTATAAACTAAGTGCCGCGATTGTTGTACACACCTTGGGCCAAAGGATCTAGGTTTGTACACTAACAATTTTGGGGGCTTATTTTGCTCATAATGCCCTTGATACTTTAATAACTATTAGCACCCCACACTACAACCTTAATTCTACTTAAAACTAGATAATGCAATAGCAATATAAGGTTTTAAAATCTATAAACCTTGCCTAAACTATAATAATTATATTTGTATTTTGAAGTGCGATTTATATTTGTAGCGGGTCAAATTTAAATGACGTGGTTTTAATATTAATTTTGTCTGCATTTCCAGAAAATATTTTAAAAGCAAGAGAAACGCTAAAGGAGGCCGAAAGTGAATCAGAACTAGTTTCTGCATCGGAAGAAACGAAGGTGAGAAAAAGGAAGGTGAAGAGAAGAATTTGATACAGCAGTGATGATAGTGGGGATAAAATAAATAAAATAAAATAACATAAACCTTATTTTCTGAACCTTGCAAGGTTGATATACTTGGTGCTTTTTAATATTGCTGAAAATGATTCGTTTTTCAAATATATTATAACTTACTTGTTTTATACAAGATTTGTAAGTATTGTATTTATGTTTTCCTGTATGTATAATAAATGGCATTTTTATTTACACTTGTTTATTTGTCTTTTGATACCTACCGATTAATACAGAAAGCTGAGTTAGATATTTGTTGGCTTTTGGTTGTTAAATTGTTGGATGCTGGTTGGGAATACTTTAATGTGTATAGTTGGCCCTCAGTTGGGAAATCGATGGTTGGGGTTTGACTGTAAAAGAGGACATTACATACTGTTGGCCAACTGTGGGACACTTCAATGAGCCAACGTTGGCCCAACCATTTTGTGCTACTAGGGCAATGAAGCAGGAACGTCTTCAGCATTTAATGTTACTCTACGTGGAACAGGACCTCGCAGCTTCCGTCAATGTGGACGGGGTAATTGATGAATTTAAACGCATTGTCCCATTTGAAAGAAGGCATCTATTATAGATTAGTTATTAGTTTTTATGTTTGTTAGTTAGATTAGGAATTTATTTTTATTGTTGTACATAAGAGAGTTAATAAAATTGATTTTATTTATCTGCGAATTGTCAGTTTTAATTTGTAAGGAGATTCGGCTCGGAAAAAAAGATGCTCCATTGATACAAAGAGGTGGTATCGTAAGAAATATAAAGAACTGAAATATTGAAAAAACAATAAACATTTAGACGCGTTTGAGCTTGCCAAAAAAAAAACGCCTGTTTGCTCGCAACCCCACAAAGCTTGATTTATAGCTGGCACTACCAAATAAAATACTCTAGTTTCGCCTATGGAGTTAAACCTATTTGAAAATTTGTTGAAAATTTCATTGCCCGCCACTCTGAAGACCACTATTTGCAAAAAGTCCATTGTTATTTTCATCCATCTGTTTACCCTGCCAACCATCTCGGAAATCCCAAAATTTTATTATCCCATTCATTGCCAATGGAGGGCGGATGGCCTCCTAGTCTTATGTGAATCATCCTATGTCAGGTACCGACACGGCCTTTCGGTACTTAAGTTTGGGTTAAGTTTTATGACACTAGCAGCAAAGTAAAAGAAGTGTTCTTCCACGAAAAGTTTTAACATAGATTAAAACAGGAATACACAGTAATAACGGTTTCTGAAAAGTTTATAGAATCGGATAACGAAAGCATGATTGTGTCTGTTGGATATAGAGCGACGAACGGAGACCAAAGAATACAAAAAATAGTGATTTCCGACACGAGTGCCTTGTGAGATAACTTTTCAGGTTCGGTGCCGATTTATTGAATCAGAGCCAAGTTAATTCAAGAGGCCGAGAACCTGAAAAGCAATACAGGCACGAGTATCGAACAAAATTTATGCAATCGTTTATACGAAACCATAAAAAAGTTTTTTTTTTTTAATTTTCCACAGGTGATTATGTTGCTGTCAACGCCTTAGATGACAATGCCGAAACTAATTTCAAAACGTTATCTTCGACGAAAAGTTTCAAATTTTTCTAAAATAACTATTGATAAAATTGCCAATTTTTCCGCAGCTGTAATTGCTGAAGACTATGTTTCTGTACCTGTGCATGCTCAGTCTCAAATAGTAAACTGTGCGGTTGAATTTAATGACATAACAGATAATAATCAAAGTTATGAACATTTGAACACGCATGTGTCTGATGATTGCATTAATAATAATTATTACGTTCCAACATTTCAAACGAGAGCACCTTATGATACTGATGTTATTCCTCAGAATGACGATGTTGATTTATTTTGTCCACAACAAAAAACACAAAATGAATTTAAACAAAATTTTACGGAGTGGGCTTTAAAAATGGGGTTACGCACTGCTGTCTCAATGAATTAATAGCTCTTATCAAACCCAAATATCCTTTCTTAAATAACGATGATAGGACACTTCTTGGGACTCCTAGAAATAAAGTTGACACTATTAAAATGGATAATGCTGAAATGGTATATTTTGGTATTGCAAATAGCTTAATTGCTAAATTAACAGCCGAACATTGGGAAGAATTTAACGAGCTTTGTTTACTCATCAATATTGATGGGATACCAATTTATAATAGTAGTGCAATAGAATTTTGGCCTATTTTAATGTATTGTAAAAATTTAAAAAACAAAACGCCGTTTGCCCTAGCTATTTTCGGAGGCGTAGGTAAAGCTAGCCTCGTTGACAGATTTTTTTAAACCATTTATAAGCGAGTGTCAAACAATAATTGCTGAAGGTATTTCCTATAAAGGGAACATTTTGAAAATTAAATTAGAGGCCTTTTGTTGCGATGCTCCTGTCAGAGCTTACCTTAAGCAAGTTACAGGCCATAATGGCAAACAAGGTTGTGAAAGATGCGATATTACAACGGTTTATTCCGTAGAAACCAAAAGAAGATATTTTCCACTGAATATAAATACGAATTTACGACCCGACGAAGATTTTTGTCGTAATGTTTGCAATGAACACATAATGGGTCAATCACCTCTCCTTGAGCTTGGAATAGGTTTAGTCTCAACTTTTATATTGGATCCTATGCATCGCATTTACTTAGGCGTTATGAATAGATTGATTAACTATTGGTTAGAAGGCAAATGACAATATAAACTATCTGTCGTTATCAGTATCAATGATATGTTAACTGCCATTCGACAATATATTCCCTCTGAATTTTGGAGAAAGATTAGAACTTTCAAAGATGTCCAACAGTGGAAGGCAGCTGAGTTTCGCTTCTTTCTGTTATATGCTGGAATTAAAGTACTATTAGAACAATCTCAACTCTTGTGTGTATTAACATTTTTTACTGTTAAATGTTGCAACGTATGTCCTATGCAGCCAAGCTTTAATCAATACTAATTATTGTCTCACCGTGTATGACCAATATTTTGTTGTTTATAACGTTCACTCGTTGACACATATATGTGACGATGTAGTCCAGTGAAATTAGACAAAATAAAAGCAAAACTTCGGAAAAATTCCCGGAAAGCTGGATTTTGGTATTACCCTTGGTATTGTGGTTCTAAACAAAATGTCAAAAGTCCTCATCGATCCGAGTGCCGCTAAAAATTTTAAGGGGGGGGCAAAGGTCACCAAAAACGGTATTTCGTGAATATCTCGTTAACGGTCACTTTTACAGGAAAAATATTGATTATCAAATTTGTATCTTATGAAATTTTTAACAATAAAGGTATCATGACTTTTATTCGTAAAAGTAACCGTTTTGGAGATAATTCGATTTACAGAGTTGAAAGGTGCACTCTTTTCCACACTACCTTCGAGGTAGAGTACAAGGTGCGTTTTTTTTTCATGTGGTGTCCCCAGTAGGCATATTCCACGTTTATTTTTGTTTGAAAAATGTTTATTTAAAAAAAATATTATGAACTTGTTCATTAATCAATTTTGGATTCAAAACAGGAGTTATTAATATTCATCTTCAGACTCTATTTCAATCGGTATGCTTTCCTCTTCATCTTCTTCTTCTTCTTGTTCTTCTTCTTCTTCTTGTTCTTCTGCTGTCTTCTCTATTTCCATAGATTCAGTCAGGAAACGTGATGGATCTACATCTTCAGTGGAGTCGCAAGTATCGACGTCATTTATATCGGGTGTTACATTTAAGCAAGACTGACGAAATAAAGTATTTTTTTTTCGGATTTTGTTCACAACATTGTTTATAGTGTAGTCATAGTGACGTTCTCCAAAGCACCCTACATGTATCAGTCTACCCAATCCTCTACCCTAAAATAATTCCAGGTTTCTTAAAATGTCTTAAATAATTTGTTATAAACGTTTGAAGAAAAAAAACTATATGTTATTCGGAACAAAAGTATCTTTATGTGGCTCGGCTGTAATTATCTGCCGAGCTTGCGACAGATAAAGAGTCCAGCCACGCCAAATAAAGTATAATTTTTGCTCCTAATAACATAATATACTATTATGCTCCTACAAGAATGGCAAACCGATGTCCCTTGAGGTTTTATTACACGGAGGGGAACTTTGCGGAGCACCTTCCTTCTCTATCTAGACTACAGTGTACTATATATGTGTTTCTTTCTATTTTTATGGGCTCTTAAACAAGGAAATTCTGGAATATTTCAAGTCGCAACTCCAATGAGATATACATGCCATTGAGGAGTGCATCTATTCGTTACAACTCTGTAAATCGAATTATCTCCAAAACGGTTACTTTTACGAATAAAAGTGATGATACGTTTATTGTTAGAAATTTTATAAGCTACAAATTTGATAATTAATATTTTTTCTGTCAAAGTCATCGTTAACGAGATATTCACGAATAACCGTTTTTGGTGACCTTTGCCCCCCCTTAAAATTTTTAGCGGCACTCGGATCGATGAGGACTTTTGACATTTTTTTTAGAACCACAATATCAAGGCTCATACCATAATCCAGCTTTCCGGGAATTTTTCCGAAGAGCAATGTCTACTTTCTCTGGACTAATGTTGCATTATATAGCCTGCTGGAAGATTTTAGCTGTTTTCGATTTGAAAGTTACTTGGGAAAAATAAAAAGATGTGTACGAGGGAAAAGTTTACCACTGTCCCAAATAAATAATAGATTGGTTGAATTATCAAAGATTATGAATGGAGCAAAAGAATCTAGCCATACATCGGATTTTATTCCCCATGGCATCACAAAACGAAGTGATAATAATTTCTTTTTCTGTAGAAAATTAATTATCGCTTCAAAATTTACAATTTCTATTCGCAAACCAGATAATATTGTTCGATTTCGTAACAAAATTTTTTTGATCAAAAATATTTGTATGGTCCGTGGAACTTACAAATATATCTGTCAATATTTTAAATATAAAGAAGATTTTTACAGTTACCCTGTTTTATCCTCAGCTTTAGGAATTTATTACACACATGGAGTAGGCGTCTCAGATATTATCCTTGTAAATAATATCTTATACAAATACGTAGCGCTGTCACATAAAAATGGATTTATCGTTATTCCCATTATACATGAAATCAGTAAGAATTAAAAAAAAAAAAATTTAATTTGTAGTTTCATATATATGCAAACAATTTGTACAGATCATATTCTTCAGCATGTTTTAGAATAATTTAAAATATTTTTAAACAAATTTCAGAAAACGTATACATTAGGTATAATAATATTTGCTGTTGTTGAATTTAACAACAAAAAGAAGGAATATTCGATAATTCCTTCGATTTGGTTATCTCACGACAAATCATCATGTATGTGGCCGAAAAATTTAATAAAAAGCGATGAACAGCTTGGCACCATTGTTGAGGAGTTGACTCCACCCAAAGTTTCATGGACTGAATATGCCATAAAAAAATCTGGTGTGATACACTCACACAACTTCCTTTTACAGTGATCTTATAATTAGTCAAACATTTCATTTTTAATTTTTAACAATTTGTCAAAAATTTTCAAAAATTACAAATTCTACAAAAACGGTACAAAATAGAGCGTTAGTTGAAGAGACAAATTTTCTCTAGAATTTTAAGGTGAATTCAGAAATGTAATAATATACCGGGTGTTTTACTTTAAATAGGAGTTAATAAAAAAAATAGAAAAAAAAAACAAAAGAAACCCACTTTAGAAGTATTCAACTGGAAAATCACATATCTCACATCAATACACATTAAAAATGTAATAAAAATGTAAAGTTTAAAAAAAATCGTTAGAGCCGTTTTTGAAAAAATCGAAAAAAACTGAAAAATTACAAGAGTAAACACCTACTTCCGGTTAAGCGATTTTCTTCAAAAGCTTGCTGTCTCATCTACATAGTACACAAAACTTATATATGAAGTTTCAACGCCATACCTCTTTTCGTTTTTGAGATATTCTGTTCACAGACAGACAGAAATACAGACACACACACACAGACAGACAGACAGACCAATGAAAAAAATATGTTTTTTGGGTTCAGGGGACTCTAAAACGTGAAGATCTGTTGAAAACTCAATTTCGAATTTTTGGGGTGAATCCAATACTTCCTTTATTGTAAAAAGAAGTAAAAATTCATGTTACCGCAGGTAGTTATTTCTTATCATAAGTGCTGCCAACAACTTTAGTATTTTTTATGCAATATTTTCAGATTCTTACACTCTGGCCGAGTCGGCTTTGCAAGAAGTCATCATTGCCCAAAGTAGTAGTGCGACTGATAATAATGAAAATGTAGATCGATCACAAATAATTGAAGACAAAGAACCAGCAGAAAAAGATGGGGAACGTATGTTGGTCGGCAATATAGAAAATTATGAAGATTACGTTAATAAAAAACGGAAGAAAAAAGTTGTCAGAAAACAGAAGGAAGCAGTGGCGGTGATATGCATAAGCGGGAATATTCGCTTATTAAATATCTCGATATCTTCTACTTCATTTGGGTATAGATTTATAGCACTGCAACCTCAGTTCCCACTCTCAGTTATCAGTCATCAGTGATCAGACTCAATTTGAGAGCTTTGAAAAACTAACAAACATTTTTGAATTTTTAGAACCCAAAAACGTTTTAAGAATGGAAGAAGCTGAACAGGTCCGATGTGATTTGCTTCAGAAAAAGTATTCTGATGTTCAATAATAATCCCGCCATTCAGTTTGTAAACGCTGTCTTTATTGAAAGAGGATTTAAATGATAGCATGAGTATTCCAGATTTGATAAGTTTATTCCTACAGAAATATAATGTTCTCGAAAGCAATTTTGTCGAGATTATTACTGCATTGCTTTTATTCTTGACTGTACCTGTAACATTAGCCACAAGAGAAAGATCATTTAGCAAGTTGAAAATAATA
Source organism: Agriotes lineatus (assembly GCA_940337035.1). NCBI lineage: Eukaryota > Metazoa > Arthropoda > Insecta > Coleoptera > Elateridae > Agriotes > Agriotes lineatus. The sequence continues at coordinate 89,252 of CALNHX010003084.1, read as the reverse complement.
AAACATTATTTCAGAAATTCTACGAGCCAAGATAGGCTACATGACCTTTCGGTTTTATCAATTGAGCAAAACGCATCGTCTACGATAGACATCAAAATCTTGTGGAACAATTTCCTGTCAATAAGGCCAGAATAATATATTTTTTATTTCTGATCAACTTATTTTTACGGCGTTTTACAGATGTTAATGATACAAATAAATACTAAGTAGTTGTTACCTATTTTGAAATGGGCTCTGAGGATTTTACCTGAATATTTTTTTATTTTACTAGTGTTACCTAGGTAGATATTTATCCATCAGTTTTCTTTGTATTTGTGCCTATACCAACTTGAAGATTTTATTTAGTTTTATATTTTTAATTAGTATTTTGTTAGATGTGTTAGTTATACAATGTGTTAAATGTTACACATTCACTACTCTATTTCTGTTGGTTATAACAGGATGTTGTTTTATTTTTTGTTAAACGTTTACTTGGTATATTAGAATACTAGAATTATGAATATACAATTCATTAAGTATATAAATCTTTTTATATTTTTATATTTGCTTAGGGGCCCAAGGTGGTCTTGCACCGCCACCGGAAGGAAGGTAATATAAATGAAAGATATGCATCAGATTCTGATGATGATCAGAGTGCGTATGCACCCAAAAGTAAAAAAAGCCAATAACGCGGTTTGGAAGTCAATTTCTCCAGTGGCAGTGATGGAGAGACAGAACCAAGACAAACTTCAAAACTTCCAGCGACTCAATCTTCTTCATTATTGTAAGTTAGGAACTTTATGGGTTGAACCTAGAATTAATTATTAATATTTTACAGGAAACGCCCTGACAGATCGGACAGTTTGGTAACCAAACCTCATATTGGAATGTTGTAAGTAGAAGTTTTCTATTTCTGTAAAAGCTTACGCTGCTACTGCTCTTATTTTACAGTGGAAATGGTTTTACAAGTCGAGCCGAAAATATGTAAGATTTAGCAAGAAATGTATCCCCCTCAATTACAAGCCAGAAGTAGGTTTCTAGTTTCCGTGATATTTTGTATTAATACTAAATTTCTCAATTACAGTGGGCATGGTTCTACAGGTAGTACCGAAAACTTAATAAGGGGTCCACCTGTCATTTCGACACCTCAGAACATCCAACAACTTACAGATCGACAGTTTTCTCGTGGCAGGGCGGGGCTTACGCCGCGCAGAGAGAGAACGCATTCGGCCAGAAAGAGAACGGTATTACGCTCGGTTATCGTGAAGTTCACTCTGAAGAGCAAACGTGTAACTTTTTTAAATTTTCAATATCACAAATCAGTAAGTGTGATAATACTGCAATATAAATATGATACAGTCATTTTAGAACGAAAATCGTACTACACTCGTTAATGACCAATAGAAAAATTAGTTCACGAGCCGTAACCAAGACAACAACAAAATTTCTTGGAAATTTTTTGTAGGTAGACATTACTTCTTTTTAGGGTTTGTGTCCTTACGATTTTCTTACCAAATCTGCATTCGAGCATTAATTCCTATCCGGAAATTATATTTTGTGCATTCCAACGACGTGCTAATTTGCCCTCGCGTCCCGCTCGAGCAAATTAATACGTTGTTGAAACGCACTCAAAAAAATGTCCGGAAAGAATTAATGCTCTTATGAGATTATACGTGATAATATGTATGTTTCGTAATTTTGTTGAAAAATTTTAGGGCAGTTTTGAAGTTGTGCAAGGGCACCTGATTATTGCATTGAGAAGTAAAATTACAAGATCATCATTTTGCGATAAAATTATTGCATTACTCTAATACGTTATGAAAAGGCTTAAATAATAAATTAAACGCTTATACTTATATACTTTATTTAAGATAAGATAAAGAAAATACCTACTACAAAACAGTATAGTGCAATTCTTCGATGCCTGATAATTCATCCTCAGATTTAGAAGTTTCTTCCTCAGAATCACTCTCTGTTACATTAATAATCAATTGCTCCACTACATTTTCAACATTACCTTCTCTCAAAAGAAACTCATGTTCACATTTTTTAGCATGAGCACACCGCTTTTGCCATTCCTCAACAGGAAATGTATTAAAAAATTCTTCGCAGAGAATTTGTACAGTTTGTAAATTAAAAGTTACATTTTTCGACGCTACATAGTGTTTTAATTGTGCCCAAACCAGCTCAATGGGGTTGAGATCTGGATGGTATGGGGGTAATCGTAATATATTATGGCCATGTTTTAAAGCTATTTCGTCAATAGCATAACGCACATACCTAGGTTTATTAAGCTTAACTAAATTATATAATTCTGATTTTAACATGTCCTTATTTACATGTATATTTCTGGCTTGTAACCACTGTTGCATAATATTCTTCGTGGAATTTGAAGTTGGTGCTTTGTCGATTTGCACATTGTGATATGGCGCATTATCTATCACAATCACACTATTTGGAGGCAGATTGGGCACCAATTTTTCTTCAAACCATTTACAATAATTGTTAAAATTCATCTCGTCGTGATAGTCGCCAGTTTTTCTACCAGACTTGAAAATTAAAGCAGCTCCTTGAATGAAACCACACTCACCTCCTGCATGTACCATAATCAAACGACCTCCTTTGGCCACGGGTTGTTTAAGGCCGCCAGAGGACTCGTCATTCCAACTTTTTTCGTGTGTGTGCGAGGAGTGAATGTATGTCTCATCCATAAAAATTATAGGTCGACCTTCTTGCCGGTAGTTTTTGATAGCCCTTAAATAAGCGACACGAAGCATCTGGATGTTAGGTTTTTCCATTAAGAGTCTTCGATTGGTTTTTGTTTTCCTCCATCGAAAACCGATGTCACGTATAATAATTCTTAATGATTCTCGGCTGCCTTGATACTGTACGGCATCCTTAAACTTTTTCAAAATTGTTTTTAGGGTTGGTACCGTGCCATCAGTCACATGCATATTTAAAATAATACGTTTCAAGACGCCCTTGTCAAAGTCATCGATCTCTTCCTTTTTTTTTTCTTTACAAATCGTTTTACGCGGTGAAGAAAACTTGGAACATTCACCTGTATACATAATTGTAAATATATAATATAAATAGCTATTTGTTTCATTGTTACCTCTATCAATCTTCCGTCGTTCACCTGCTATTCTGTGGACTGTTCTCTCAGATATACCTGTTGCTGCTGCCACACGTTCTACTATTTGGCGAAGAGGAATTCTTACTTCTCCTGCTTGCGCTTCTGCCGTCATAAACGCCAACACATTTGCAATTATTTCACGGCTTTGACTGTTAACAGCGCGGCCAGAAAGTTTGCTCTTAAAATCCATGGCTGTAGTGAAAAATTCGTAATGAGATTACAAATACCTAATGTCTATCTTAATTGTTACCTATTAAGCGAAAGGCTACAGCAGAGTTCTGAAAAGAACTGTTTTTTTCTTGATAAATAATCGCAAAGTACCACACCAAACGTTAATCCTAACTTCCCCAAACGAGCTCCGCACACCACGACGACTTCTTCCAAATGCCTTTCCCCACCCAGACTTACACTTTGCCACTGCGCATAAGTCCCGCCCTGCCACGAGAAAACTGTCGATCTGTACCTCATGGCAAAAACAAGTTTTTGAAGATTTTCAACAAATTAAGTCAACCCAAGACCAACCGTTAACACTGTTGTCACAAATTTGGCAAGCATTGAAAGTGAAAAATATCCAAGCATTGCATCGTCCTCAAGATGCGCCAAACTTCCCAATTGCTCGGCCACGAGATTTTGGACACTTTGAAAAATGGTTCGAGGTGGAACAAAATTATATTTACATGGTAGTGGACATGTAACAAACCTATTAACGATTTTTTTTTAATCAGTACGAACAGTTTCAGAGAACTCGTTTGGCATCTATTGGAGGAACCGCCATTAGAAATACTGTCATGAATATGATGAAATTCATGATGTCCAATTGATTGGGAATAGCATTTAATTGGGCAGGAAGTGCTCCTAAATCGGTTGACCATCGAAGAAAATATGCCTTTAAAGAAACACTGGCATGTAAAGTAATTAACGGTAAGCCAAATGAAAACTTTCAATATTTTAAAAAATCAAAATGTTCAGAATTTTTCCCTATTATTATTATTAGGAGTTTGTTGTACAAATGATTATTGTTATCTCTATTTAGATAGTTTTCCAGACTTATTAGGGATGTGTGCTATTAACCATAGCAGCCCTTATAATTTTTACCAAAGATTCCTTACTAAGGGCTTACCATTATTAACCTTGCGTTTTTACTTCCTTTTACTACTATAAAGGAAGTATTGGATTCACCTCAAAAATTCGAAATTGAGTTTTCAACAGATCTTCACGTTTTAGAGTCCCCTGATCCCAAAAAACATATTTTTTTTCATTGGTCTGTCTGTCCGTGTGTCTGTGGACAGAATATCTCAAAAACGAAAAGAGGTATGGCGTTGAAACTTCATATATAAGTTTTGTGTACTATGTAGATGAGACAGCAAGCTTTTGAAGAAAATCGCATAACCGCAAGTAGGTGTTTACTCTTGTGATTTTTCAGTTTTTTTCGATTTTTTCAAAAACGGCTCTAACGATTTTTTTAAATTTTACATTTTTCTTACATTTTTAATGTGTATTGATGTGAGATAGGTGATTTTCCAGTTGAATACTTCTAAAGTGGGTTTCTTCTGTTTTTTTTTCTATTTTTTTTATTAACTCCTATTTTAAATAAAACACCCGGTATATTATTACATTTTTGAATTCACCTTAAAATTCTAGAGAAAATTTGTCTCTTCAACTAACACTCGATTTTGTACCGTTTTTGTAGAATTTGTAATTTTTGAAAATTTTTAACAAATGGTTAAAAATTAAAAATGAAATTTTTGACTAATTATAAGATCACTGTAAAAGGAAGTTGTGTGAGTGTATCACACCAGATTTTTTATTTTTATTTACTATAAGTTACTATTTTCTAATCAAAGCGGTAGTTCTATTTGAAATTTTATTAATTTATTCGAAAACTTATAATGTTATAATCATTGTTAACATATAAATTAAATATCCAAAATTTAGAATATAAATTAAATTAAATTAAATTTTTGTTTTAAATATATGTTTCTCCCACCTGTTTGTTTAACTTTAATAATACGTTTATTATGCACTAAACATAATCGAATTACATCGAAAATAGTTCAACGTGCATGATAACCGTTATTTAATTGTATATTATACACTAAATATAATCGAATTACATCAAACATAGTTGACCGTGTGTCATCAACGTTGTTAAATTGTATATTATGCACTAAATATAATCGAATAACATCGAAAACCTTTTAATGTGTGTCATCACCGTTATTTAATTGTAAATGATGCTCTAAATATAATGGAATAACATCGAAAAGGACTCAACGTGTGTTATCACCGTTACTTAATTGTGTATTGTACACTAAATATAATCGAATAACATCAAAAAGGATTCGACGTGCGTCATCATCGTTATTTAACTGTGTATTATACACTAAATTTAAACGTTTATCTCGCGGAAATTTTATCAAATATATGCGGGTGACATACATCCATAATTATACTCCTGGTATAAACAAAAACTAATCGTTTATTCAACTATTTTGTGTTGCTTGGGTAGTAACGTTACATTCGTTCCAGTCACCGAAACATAACGTTCTGAAATAACGTTACCACGTTACTGATAAAACTGTCACATACGGACGGCGTCCTTAATAATGGTAACCGGTATGCTGTTATCGTTGATGGCAATAAACGCCCTGAAAAAGATCCAAACAGCGCTGACCGCCGCGTCTGCATTTTTATTTTGTTTGTTGTATATTTCAGCATGTGCATATTATTTATTGTCCCTCGACGCCTCGACTCCGGCCAGCCTAATCTTTTTTACAGTACCTACTCACCATTCACTTGCCAAAACCCAGATTTTTAATATAAATTTTTATAGTATAGTGTGGGTGCTTGCGTTCACAAATTTAGCCCTAGAAATGGGGTCAAGAAGGACCTATGATATGGAACTTTTTACTTCCTTTTACTACTATAAAGGAAGTATTGGATTCACCCCAAAAATTCGAAATTGAGTTTTCAACAGATCTTCACGTTTTAGAGTCCCCTGATCCCAAAAAACATATTTTTTTTCATTGGTCTGTCTGTGTGTCTGTCTGTGTGTGTGTCTGTGAACAGAATATCTCAAAAACGAAAATAGGTATGGCATTGAAACTTCATATATAAGTTTTGTGTACTATGTAGATGAGACAGCAAGCTTTTGAAGAAAATCGCATAACCGGAAGTAGGTGTTTACTCTTGTAATTTTTCAGTTTTTTTCGATTTTTTCAAAAACGGCTCTAACGATTTTTTTTTAAATTTTACATTTTTCTAACATTTTTAATGTGTATTGATGTGAGATAGGTGATTTTCCAGTTGAATACTTCTAAAGTGGGTTTCTTTTGTTTTTTTTTTCTATTTTTTTTATTAACTCCTATTTTAAATAAAACACCCGGTATATTATTAAATTTTTGAATTCACCTTAAAATTCTAGAGAAAATTTGTCTCTTCAACTAACACTCGATTTTGTACCGTTTTTGTAGAATTTGTAATTTTTGAAAATTTTTAACAAATGGTTAAAAACTAAAAATGAAATTTTTGACTAATTATAAGATCACTGTAAAAGGAAGTTGTGTGAGTGTATCACACCAGATTTTTTATTTTTATTTACTATAAGTTACTATTTTCTAATCAAAGCGGTAGTTCTATTTGAAATTTTATTAATTTATTCGAAAACTTATAATGTTATAATCATTGTTAACATATAAATTAAATATCCAAAATTTAGAATATAAATTAAATTAAATTAAATTTTTGTTTTAAATATATGTTTCTCCCACCTGTTTGTTTAACTTTAATAATACGTTTATTATGCACTAAACATAATCGAATTACATCGAAAATAGTTCAACGTGCATGATAACCGTTATTTAATTGTATATTATACACTAAATATAATCGAATTACATCAAACATAGTTGACCGTGTGTCATCAACGTTGTTAAATTGTATATTATGCACTAAATATAATCGAATAACATCGAAAACCTTTTAATGTGTGTCATCACCGTTATTTAATTGTAAATGATGCTCTAAATATAATGGAATAACATCGAAAAGGACTCAACGTGTGTTATCACCGTTACTTAATTGTGTATTGTACACTAAATATAATCGAATAACATCAAAAAGGATTCGACGTGCGTCATCATCGTTATTTAACTGTGTATTATACACTAAATTTAAACGTTTATCTCGCGGAAATTTTATCAAATATATGCGGGTGACATACATCCATAATTATACTCCTGGTATAAACAAAAACTAATCGTTTATTCAACTATTTTGTGTTGCTTGGGTAGTAACGTTACATTCGTTCCAGTCACCGAAACATAACGTTCTGAAATAACGTTACCACGTTACTGATAAAACTGTCACATACGGACGGCGTCCTTAATAATGGTAACCGGTATGCTGTTATCGTTGATGGCAATAAACGCCCTGAAAAAGATCCAAACAGCGCTGACCGCCGCGTCTGCATTTTTATTTTGTTTGTTGTATATTTCAGCATGTGCATATTATTTATTGTCCCTCGACGCCTCGACTCCGGCCAGCCTAATCTTTTTTACAGTACCTACTCACCATTCACTTGCCAAAACCCAGATTTTTAATATAAATTTTTATAGTATAGTGTGGGTGCTTGCGTTCACAAATTTAGCCCTAGAAATGGGGTCAAGAAGGACCTATGATATGGAACTTTTTACTTCCTTTTACTACTATAAAGGAAGTATTGGATTCACCCCAAAAATTCGAAATTGAGTTTTCAACAGATCTTCACGTTTTAGAGTCCCCTGATCCCAAAAAACATATTTTTTTTCATTGGTCTGTCTGTGTGTCTGTCTGTGTGTGTGTCTGTGAACAGAATATCTCAAAAACGAAAATAGGTATGGCATTGAAACTTCATATATAAGTTTTGTGTACTATGTAGATGAGACAGCAAGCTTTTGAAGAAAATCGCATAACCGGAAGTAGGTGTTTACTCTTGTAATTTTTCAGTTTTTTTCGATTTTTTCAAAAACGGCTCTAACATTTTTTTTTAAATTTTACATTTTTCTAACATTTTTAATGTGTATTGATGTGAGATAGGTGATTTTCCAGTTGAATACTTCTAAAGTGGGTTTCTTTTGTTTTTTTTTCTATTTTTTTTATTAACTCCTATTTTAAATAAAACACCCGGTATATTATTAAATTTTTGAATTCACCTTAAAATTCTAGAGAAAATTTGTCTCTTCAACTAACACTCGATTTTGTACCGTTTTTGTAGAATTTGTAATTTTTGAAAATTTTTAACAAATGGTTAAAAACTAAAAATGAAATTTTTGACTAATTATAAGATCACTGTAAAAGGAAGTTGTGTGAGTGTATCACACCAGATTTTTTATTCAGAAATTAAAAAGTAATCGCATAACTGTTTGTAAGCTCAAAGTTATGTTTATAACTAATAATAAGGAGATCTTTTATTCTTATAAGCAAAAACGCTCCATCGAAAGAATGACTAATGATTCATTTATTCAATTCCATTTGTAATAGTTGGAAAGCTTTACACAACGTGTAGCTAAAGCAACGGATGTAACGCTGTTTTAACGTAACGTTGTGAAAAAACTACGATCTATTCATTCCATAACGCTAGTGTCACTGTCCGTATCACACTTTGTACTTTTGAACTCGTTAACAAAGTAACAAGTAATTTAATAAACCAGTAACGAAACGTAACGTTGCCGTAAAAAATCATTCCAAAATAACATTACTGAAATAACGACTCATCTCTACTCTAGAGTAGTTTATAGGTACTTTAGCCGTGAATTCGATACAACTACCATCCTCAAAGCTGCCGTGGATATAGCAACGGCGTATTTTATTTCTCTATGCAACATATTTACATTTCTTTTCATTAATAAACAACGGTCTCTTACCTTGAAACTGTTCTAAATTCTGCTATTGCAACTTGTAAGTGTTTCTAAATTGTATGTACCTGCCTTATTCATTTCACTTCTGTTTTCTAGGTAGTATAATGCCGAGACCATAAAAAACCAGAGTGCTAAAAATGAATTTGAAAAAATTAAAGGATGTATTGCAAAACATGTCACGGGAAGTGCAACGGCAAATAGAAATTATACAACAAATAGAAGGCATTCTTTCCATCCCACCAGATGTAGTCTCTGTTATACAACAGTATAAAAATGCGAAATACCATCTTAGAACTCACAAGCAGGGGGGGGGGGGGGCACTCACCTGAAAACCTTGGAAAATCACTTATTTTTTCTAAATATCTATACATTGTATTATAAGAAATATTTTATTATGTATTTTTTCTACTTTGCACATCTAACGAAGTCATTGTGAGTAGTTTGTGGTCATTATCCAATATACTATTTGTTTGGTATTTAGCTTTTAAGCATATTAGTTTAATTTATTTCATTAGTAATTCTTAATACAAGTAAATAGCTGTACATAAATTTAGTGTAGTTTGTAATCCTACCTCGCGGTAAGTTTACCCACTATTGGTGGAACGTCGAGTTATGGGGCTTACTGTCCCCTCTCCTGCCACCCTAAATCTTGGGTCGGTGGTCCACATTGCGATGAGATGAACCTAAGACGAGTTGGTGAACGGTCGGTCAACTGATTCCGTTTTTTGTTGTTTTTGTGTAACCGCTCGTGTTTATCGTTTTGTGCTCCTGGAGTCACGGATCAATCGACGTGTCACCCCACATGTGAGCAATCCTTTATGTTCATCAAGGTAAGTCTCTATACAAACTTCTACTTTGCGTGGGTATTATCGAGTCTTATGCTCTCCGTTTAGGTAGAATTAATTTATATATTAATTGCCCTGGAGACAGATACACTATTTAAAATTTGTTTTTGCACTACTAGTCTCAGAGCGCATCGTTATTGGCCTATTTTTAGGTCGTGAAGTTGATTTTCTCCACCAAGGGAGAGAAAGTAAAATAAACAATTTTCACCATGGTAACTGATAAATTGCTAAGTTACCAAATATGACTATTTTAATTTTGACTTTTTAAAGAGCTGTGTTGTCAGGTTGACAGTTAAAATATTTTCGAAATTTGTTGGGAATTTAGGTATTAAGCTGTTTGGTAGTGCAAAAAATAGTATATACACCACGGTAGCGAATCGTCTTATAACCTTCGCGCTTTAGATACTTCGCGCTGCGCGCTCAGTATCTAATATGCGCTCCGGTTATAATACTGCGCTTCGCTACCTTGATGTATAATATACTATTATCCTGAAATTGAGCTATACGCAATTTAATTTCCATAACGACAGTACACAAACTTTTGGTATTCATAACGACAATAAGCAAATTTTTTATATCCATCAAATTTTTTCTGATTCTTTCGTGTACTTATTCTGTAAAATTTCTTAGTTTCTCTTCCAACAATATTGAGGTGGCTGCCCTCCAAAAGAGGTTTAGGGATAAAAACGAAGAGGAAATCGACCGGAACATTGAAGACATCACACCAATAAACACCAAGAAGTCGTAGGATTGTGTATGGAGGCAGTTTACTGGATTTTGTGACGAAAAAGAAGAAGTACAGTTTAAACTAAAAAACACCTGAAGAGGTAAATAACATTTTGTAAAGTTGGACGGTGAACATGAAAAGGAAAAATGGGATAGATTACAAGGAAACGGTCGTTGAACATATGTGGAACGCCACTGCTAAATTAATCGAAGGCAAGTATTTTTAGAGTTGGAAAATTAAAATAAATCCTTTTTCTGGCGTGGTCTTCCAGTCAGCAGGGGCTGTCAGAGACGCAAAACGAAAATAATTACAAGTAATATATTCTAAATTATAAATTAGTGATATATTGTAGCAGCAAATTTTTGAATATTTAAGTATGTTATTGGTATTTTTGGAATCTAATTAGCCTGTTGCTTCTTTCCAATAAATAAATAAATAAATAAAAAATTAAATACGGGGGAAAAGGGAAGAACAGCGCGGCCCGTCTCACTGAAATTGAATACGGTAAAATGGTCTGTAGTTTTGACGACAACACTGCAGAAGGGTTCCAGAAAAAGTTTTTTTTATAACCATTTAAAAATGAACAACTTTCGTCACGTTTTACCCCAACCGAAAGCGCCAGTTCCGGGACCAGTGATAGAATATCCCGTAACGTTAACTTTCGTCTCTAGTGACGAAAGTAAGTTGTTGCAATTTCAGATATTAAATGCATTCTTCCATATCCAATAGTAACCATCATTCGTTTTCTTAAGAAAGGGGGAAGCCCCGTGGACCCCCTTAAAGAAGGGCGGAGCCCTGAGGGACCCCTTGGAGAGGAGCGGAGCCCCGAAGGGTCTAGGACAACTCGGCGCCGCCATCTCGGCGCCGCCACTTCGGCGCCGCCATCTCGGCGCGGGGCTAGCTCGGCGCCGGGACAACTCGGCGCGGAGCCATCTCGGCGCCAGCCAACTCGGCGCTAGGCCATCTCGGCGCCGAATTCAAATTCGGAAACTACAGTAACTACGTAAGAAAATTATTATAAGCAAATAATAAATAAAGTGATCGCCAAAAAGCTGGCATCAAATGAAAAACAAAGTATTTAGAATTTCTTGGAAAATCAAACACTGACGACCAGAGGTGGTTGCAAAGTGATTACAAATGGGCCAAACAAAGGTTGTCACGTGACTTCCGTTATCTGTAAAATATTACATTTTTTTAAAATAATTACGAAACATGTATTTAATAGTCAAGGTAAAGCCACATTTTACGAAAAAAAGTTTTCTGGCCTTGAGATTGTTCAGTCAGCTAAAACTAACACGCCATTTTCTAACTAAATAAAGTGCCTTTTATGTGACAAATATTTCTTTAATGTTTATTTCCCAAATCAAAAAATTTTATTTTTAACAAATCTTTTTATTATGAAATAAAAAACTTTGTTAAAAATATTTGTTTTTCCATAGCAGTCTTTGTTAAAAGTAAAATTCTTTGATATAGGACCTAAACATATAAGAAAATGTGAGAGATCAAAGTTGGCCGAAGATTTTGAAATTTGGTATAGGAGCCTAGATGTTGATTCTAAACAACTTTTCTTAATAACTTTTTGTCGTATTTGCTACATAAAAGGCACGCTACTCTACAGTAATAGTAGTTTGCATACCAAGGCCCTGAAGTTTAACTTTGGCAAATAAGCCACATGAGGGATAAAAAAGAACTTCAGTGCCGAGGTGTACACTATGTTTTATTTGAAATCGAGAAATTGTGAAATTACAACATTTTAACCAACATTTGTAGGTTATGTTGACGTCGGTTGACGTTTATCTGTCGCCTCGCCACCTACAAAAAAGTCGTAAAACAATGGATTACTTTAATGCCGATTTTTTGTATTTTAATGACGATTTCGAGGTACTTTAATGCCGATTTCAAATAAAATAGGTTTTTTTAAAACTTCCAAGGCATACTTGATTTTTCAAAACTGAAATGCTGTTAGAAATTCGCCTTTAACCAAGCAGGGCTGAACCCCAAAAAATTAAAATTAAAATCGAGAATTTTTTACCTTTTACAAGAGTTGTTTCATCTATCCGGGGACACACTGTATACAGGGTGTTCGGAAAATACGTGTACAACGAGAAACCACAAGTTCCTTAACTCAACTTACTTATATGCAAAGTTGCTTAGTTTAGCCGCTAGAGGTCTTCAAAATTGATTAGTTTTTCAAGTAAGTCGAAACATTCTTGATATATTTTATTCATTTTTTGGCCATGCGTTTGTACCAGTAAACTATAGCCTTTTGTGGAATAAACCTTAATTTCGAAAAGTACAGGGTGTTTAAAAACATTGTCACAATAAATTGTCCATCCATATTTTTTTAAACCCCTGTATAATCACTACCAATGTTTTTTGGTGAATAGCTACTTTATTTTAGAAGCTATAACCTCTCTTACAAAATTTTAGTTGGGTAAACGGTTTAGCCACAAAAAAAATATTTTCTACAAGCCTGAATCAGTAGGTAATTGTAACTCAACACCAGGCTTGTAAGGATTTAGAAAATATTTTTTGTGGCTAAACCGTTCACTCAACTAGAATATAGTAAGAGAGGAAATAGCTTATAAATTAAAGTAACTGTTTAGAAAAAAAAATTGTAGTGATTATACAGGGGGTTGAAACATTTAAGAAAGTTAATCATTTTAAATCATCATGTTTTGGGCAAAGGAACTTGTGGTCTTCCGTTGTACACGTATTTTCCGGACACCCTGTATACGAAGTGATTTTTAAGTTGATTCTTTCGTTTTACCAGGATATAAAGCTAAAAAATCTGGTGTGATACACGCACACAACTTCCTTTTACAGTGATCTTATAATTAGCCAAAAATTTGATTTAAAATGTTTTAAGCATTTGTCAAAAATTACAAATTCTGCAAAAACGGTACAAAATAGAGCGTTCGTTGAAGAGACAAATTTTCTCTAGAATTTTAAGCTGAATTCAAAAATGTAATAATATACCGGGTGTTCTATTTAAAATAAGAGTTAATAAAAAAAATAGACAAAACAACAAAAGAAACCCATTTTAGAAGTATTCAACTGGAAAATCACCTATCTCACATCAATACACATTCAAAATGTAATAAAAATGTAAAGGTTAAAAAAGATCGTAAGAGCCGTTTTTGAAAAAATCGAAAAAAACTGAAAAATCACAAGAGTAAACACCTACTTCCGGTTATGCGATTTTTTTCAAAAGCTTGCTGTCTCATATACATAGTACACAAAACTTATATATGAAGTTTCAACGCCATACCGCTTTTCGTTTTTGAGATATTCTGTTCACAGACAGACAGACACACAGACAGACAGACACACAGCCAGACACACAGACCAATGAAAAAAATATGTTTTTTGGGATCAGGGGACTCTAAAACGCGAAGATCTGTTGAAAACTCAATTTCGAATTTTTGGGGTGAATCCAATACTTCCTTTATTGTAAAAGGAAGTAAAAAGTAAGCTTTTTTTTCATTTACCACTTTTGCGAAATATCAAAACTAACGGAGGTACAGGGTGTTAAAGTTTCAAATTAAGAACTAAAATTACTTACCAAAAATTAAACTAAACTTAATCCAACTTAAATGATATGTTCAAAATTATCAGCATTCGCTGCTACACACACGTTCCGCGTATCAGAGCGATGCGGCAGCGGCATTTTGACGACACTCCCAGTAAATAATAAGCATATTCACTCCTTCATTATTTTCATAAACATAAGCCATTATTGTAGTAATAACATTAAGAAAATTACAATGGGAAACTAGTTGACAACAGAGATAAACAAAAATAAAATTTTCCAGCCGCCTTTGCGCCAAAGTTTAGTTTTTAATTTGAAACTTTAACACCCTGTACCTCCTTTGGTTTTGATATTTCGGAAAAGTGGCAAATGAGAAAAAAGGCTTCTTTTTTTTATCTTTATATCCTGGTAAAAGGACAGAATCAACTAAAAATCACCAAGTATATACAGTGACTCCCCGGATAGGTGAAACGCCTCTTTTAAAGGTAAAAAATTCTCGATTAAAATTTTTATTTTTTGGGGTTCAGCCCTGCTTGTTTAAAGGCGAATTTCTAACAGCATTTCAGTTTTGAAAAATCAAGTATGCCTTAGAAGTTTTCAAAAAACCTATTTTACTGTAGAGTAGCGTGCCTTTTATGTAGCAAATACGACAAAAAGTTATTAAGAAAAGTTGTTTAGAATCCACATCTACGCTGCTATTCCAAATTTCAAAATTTTCGGCCAACTTTGATCTCTTACATTTTCTTTTATGTTTAGGTGTCATATCAAAGAATTTTACTTTTAACAGAGACTGCTATGGAAAAACAAATATTTTTTACAAAGTTTTTTATTTCATAGTAATAAAAAATCTTTTTTAAAAATAAAATTATTTGATTTGGGAAATAAACATTAAAGAAATATCTGTCACATAAAAGGCACTTTACTTAGTTAGAAAATGGCGTTTTTTGAAATTGTGTAAATGCAAAAAGTGCTATTTTTCGGAAATTAAGCAAGATTCCGATGATATATTTATTGTGTGTTAGTTTTAGCTGACTGAACAATCTCAAAGCCAGAAAACTTCTTTTTCGTAAAATGTGTCTCTATCTTGACTAGTAAATGCATGTTTCGTAATTATTTAAAAAAAAATTAAAATTTTACTCATGACGGAAGTCACGTGACAACTTTGCTTTGGCCCATTTGTAATCACTTTGCAACCACCTCTGGTCGTCAGTGTTTGATTTTCCAAGAAATTCTAAATACTTTTTTTTTCATTTGATGCCAGATTTTTGACGATCGCTTTATTGATTATTTGTTTATAATAATTTTCTTACATAGTGCACACTGCAGTTTGCGAATTTGAATTCGGCGCCGAGATGGCCTAGCGCCGAGATGGCTGGCGCCGAGATGGCTCCGCGCCGAGTTGTCCCGGCGCCGAGCTGGCCCCGCGCCGAGATGGCGGCGCCGAGTTGTCCGGCTTCGAGCCCCGAAGGCCCCCTTGAAATTGGGCAGAGCCTCGAAAGCCCCCTTAGAGAGGGGCGGAGCTCCGAGGACCCCCTTGGAGAGGGGCAGAGCCCCGAGGGCCCCCTTGGAGAAAAGCAGATCCCCGAGGGTCCCCTTGGAGAGGGGCAGAGCCCCTAGGGCCCTGTTGGGAAGGGGCGGAGACCGAGGGCCCCCTTGAAAAGGGGCGGAGCCCCTAAAGCCCCCTGGGAGAGGGGCGGAGCCCCGATGGCCTCCTTGGAGAGGGGCGGAGCCCCGATGGCCTCCTTGGAGAGGGGCGGAGCCCTGAGGGTCCCCTTGGAGAGGGGCGAAGCCCCTAAGGCCCCCTTGAAAAGTGGCAGAGCCTCAAAATCCCCCTTAGAGAGGGGCGGAGCTCCGAGGACCCTCTTAAAGAGGGGCGGAACCCCGAGGGCCCCCTTTGAAAGGGGAGGAGCCCCGAAGGCCCCCTTGAAAAGTGGCAGAGCCTCGCAAGCCCCCTTAGAGAGGGGCGGAGCCCCGAGGACCCTCTTGAAGAGGGGAGGAGCCCCGAGGGCCCTCTTGGAGAGGGGAAGATCCCCAAGGGCCCCCTTGGAGAGGGGCAGAGCCCCTAGGGCCCTGTTGGAGAGAATCGGAGCATCGAGGGCCTCCCTGAAAAGGGGCGGAGCCCATAAGCCCCCTGGGAGAGGGGCAGATCCCCGGGGGCCCCCTTGGAGTGGGGCGGAGCCCCGAGAGCTCCGAAGGCCCCCTTGAAAAGAGGTGCAGCCCCTAAAGTCTCCTGGGAGAGGGGCGGAGCCTCGAGGGCCCCCTTGAAGGGAGGAGGTATATCCCTAAATCCCCGATTTCGTCAAGATCACTTTAACGATAATTGAACTTTCTCAAACTTTTTACACACCTATATAGTGAACCATGGTTATAGAAAAAGTATAGGGCCGGTTGCAGAAAGCAATGTTAAGTGTGGTGTTAGCTAACGCGACGTCAAAGTGAACAAAAACGAATCAAATCTCAAATGCTTATGGTAACTAATACATTAGTAAACAAAATTTGATGCGATTTTATTCACTTTGACGTGACGTTAGCTAACACGAGACTTAACATTGCTTTCTGCAACCGGCCCTTAGTGTTTTACTCGTCGAAAGGCATTTTCTGCAACTTGAGAACATTATCATACTCGGCTACGCCTCGTTTGATAAACTGTTCTCTCGTTTGCATAAAATGCTACTTTCATCACTCGTTAAACAATATACTATTTTACGATTTTTTATTATGAATTGGCATGGCGAGGTGGAGAGGGCGTTAAAAGTCTTGTCCAATATTTTCGACCCGAAACTGATAACTTTGGTAATGAAACTGGAAGAATTGAATACAACCTAATTTTTTCCAAAACGGCACAAGGAGGTGCACAACGCCTTGCAGACAGAAAGTGGCTTATACCGAACAAAGAAAATGCTGACGCATGCCCTAGAAGGTAAAATGTGGTAAACACATTTATAATTATGTTATTCATAGTCAGTTTTTATTTGTATAGCGTGTACCGCAAGCTCACTTCTAAAAGAAGAAATAATACCAAAACAGAGCGGATGTTTCTAACACCCAACCCCAACTGGAAAACATCAAATTGGTGGTATAAGAATTCTAAACTCCGCGGCGGAGGCGGTGGGTTTAAACGTTACAAGAACAAAATCTGCAATCACTCAATTAGATCCTCTGCAGTTTCTCGACTGGCAAAAGCGGGAATTGGGGGGAAGCAATTAATGAAGACTGCCGGACACAGCAACTCAAGTCGTGTCTTGAATTGGATATAGATCATCATGAGACAATTATAGAAAAAATGAGGCAAACTACCACTACTGCTAGAAGCTTTTCCTATGACTAACGTAGTTCGAAATATTACTGAACCTCCATTCTTTTAATAAATAAGTGTTGCTTTTAGTATATGTTGTATCTTTTAATTACTTCGAAAAATTGTTGATTAAAACCACTAGTAAAAATTTTCGATTATTTTCACTAGTGAAAATTATCAATATAGTTCATCTTTATTGGCTCAAAGACGTCAAATCTTGTATTTTTATTGGTCAGTTTTTGACAGATGACAAGTGACTTGAATAGTATTATTAACCTCATTTTGTAAATGCGGATAAAATGACGTACGTCGCACTCCGATAAAATAACACACTATGTCATTTTACCCGAGCGGCATTTCTTACACGTTTAAATGCAGATTTTTCCATTCTTTCTATTATGAAACTTAAACATTTTAATTTTATAAGGATGTTTATACAGAATCAAGAGTCTAATAATAAATTATTTTATAGGACACTATGGTAGGAGTCTACCAAAGAAAAAGTAATCGTCAGTCATGGGATGAAAAGAACATTCAGAGAGCGATAGATGCTGTAAACAATGGAGAAATGGGCTGGCTTAAAGCATCAAAAACCTATGGGGTACCACAAGCTACTCTAAGACGCAGGGCATAAGATAAAAGCGAACTGGGAAACAAAATACATTAATATCGATGGCAGTTATCTTAATCATCTACGATTCGCGGACAACATTATTCTAATCAGCAACGACACGGAAGAACTCCAACAGCTGTTAGTCGAACTGAAGACAACATCAGAATAAAGAGGCTTTACAATGCATATTACGATAACTAAGATCATGACTTCGGAGGATACAATATTCAGGGTGGGCGGCGACGCCCTTGAGAAGGTGGACGAATACATCTATTAAGGACACACCATAAAATTAGGTAGGAAAAATCAGACTGCAGAAATAGGAAGACGAATTCGAATGACGGGGCGGCTACCGGAAAACTAAGCTATATCCTAAAAACCCTAACATTCCCACAAACTTAAAGACAAAAGTCTTCAATACTTGCATCTAGAATTCCTAAATATTATAAGAGTTGAGACAAGTCGGGAAGATATGCTGACTGGTTGTGATCCACTACGCATTCGCAGTTTCGTCTGAAATTGCGCCAGATTTAAGTCCTATAGTTACTGTAGAAACCAGTTCTGAGAATGTCACATTTGACAAATTTTTCATTGACTTTAGGTTTAACACTGATTGCTGCAAATGTATTAATATGTATTCTATTTCTACCTGACAATAATTCTTTATATAGCATATCTTGCAGAGTTGTAAGTAAATTATCTATATGGAATTTACTTAAAAATTAGTTACCTAAATAATTATTTTTCTACAGTTTTTGAAATACGGGTTGTTGCATTTTTCGCTTCAAAAGTAGATTCGAACGGGGCTTTATATCCATTGACACAAATTTCCAAAAACGAGAAGCAAATTGCTAAATAGTTCAAAAATATAAACTGAACACTCACAAGTAGTACTTATACAGGATCCGTAGTAGATACCTACCAGTGTAGTTTTCATAAACGCTTTAAATTAACCTTTTTTTGATATTGTCAAAGTGACAAGTAATTAAATTCATAGGTGACGCATACTAAGAAAGATAACTCTGGCCTTGTATGCTATCATTTATTTTTGGAACAGTAATGGCGGCTGACATTTGCGTTGTCTCAACTCTTGTACTATATAGGAACTCTACTTGCATCCTCCCGGTGATGGCCCAATGAATGGAAACGATGTCAATGACTGGTTGCGCGTCGCATGGTAAAGTGATGGTTTGTGTCGCTTTGACATTTTACTGTCATTAGTGTTGACAGCGTTAATAAAATCATAGTAGTTTCTTTTGTTTACCGTAGTGAGAGAAAATGAGTTGTTATTATAAAAATAAATAAACAAAACCATTTTGCTTTCAATAAATTTATTAAAATTGATGGAATAAGCTATCAGCTGCTGAATTGAGAGAAAACATTTTGGTGTTTCGAGCCCCGCGAACAAGTCTTTGGAGTGGTTAAGTATTGTTCCTGTAATTCTGTGCAGTCACTTCATCTGTGTTTGGTTGTAAACTGTGCAGAATACATTTATTTGCCTTGAAATAAGCAGCAGAAACATCAGTTTTGTTGACAAAACTTGCCCCCTACATAATAGTGAATGATAGCATCCAATAACGGTGAACAGAATCTGCGTTCTAGGCGTGCCAATGCTGGCATTCCACGTGAGAGATACGGTGAATGGGAGGTGGGTGGTGCCGTCCCTAGTGGTGAAGGAGTTAATGTCCGAAGCCATAATATACCCTCGAAGAGAAGCTCTTTACGCCAGAGGCGTGAAGCCGAAATATTAGTTCAGCAGGAATTGCTGCGACTCGAACAGGAGCAACAACGTTATGAGAAGGAACGAAGGGACCGAGAACGCGCCGAGGCAGTGTTGCCATCTTAGCGGTTTTACCGCTAACTCTAGCTTTTTTGTAGCTTGCTTCGGCGGGTAAATTTCACCAACAGTGGCTAACGGAAAATCTAGCTTTTTAACGAGAACATGCTGACGGTATTTAGTTTAGCGGTGTATCTAAAAGCACACTACACACATCGTAACTTACTCTAAAAATTGAAGGGCACGAATCAAAGATCAACACAGTAATTTGATATTTAGTTTCCTCCTTATCGGTTTTTGCGGATACGATCACTACTAGGTGTCAATTTACGCTCATAGGTCTCTGAAATGTATGTAAAAGGTCCACGCAGCACACTCATATTATGGGTGGTAAGTTATTTGTAAATCGTCTCGGCTCACACAACGCGTTCATACAGGGAGAAATGCATATTGGACTTCATTTTTAGTAAGGATTAATTCAGTCGTCACTCGTCACTTTGGTGCAGGCAGCTTTAAAGTCCTTCGTGTTACGTGTTGTTTGTTGTCGGTTGTTCAGCAAGTGTTGAATTATAGGAATGCAAGTGAGATTAATCCCTTCAAAAAAAATCTGAACTTGCTATTCAAAAAAAATAAATAAACAATGAAATAGAATGGGATTATCGACGTTAAATTCAATTGTTAGTGTGCGTTACGGTTTAAAACGATCTAAAAAATGTTGCCATGAATATAATTTGCCGTATATCTTGATGAAACTCAGCACAAAAGAGACGTATGAACTATGAACAACCAAGTAGAAGTCAGGCCAGTAGTCCAGAATCGCTGAGTATAGAAGACCTTGACAAAATTCTTTCAGAACTGAATGATTAAAATTACATTTTGTTGAACATAGTGTACATAGTGTAATTCTTTGAAAACTGATAATTTTTTGAAAGACAGTGCAGTACGGTAAAAATTGGATTCTTATTTATTACCTAATGGTAAGTTACATATTTTTTAATTACTTAAACCAGGGAACTGTGTATTATAACGGGTGTTCATAAACAGTCGTCATCCCAGTAGGTTTTGACTTCAGAAACGTATGTCTATTAAAATTGAGAAAAAATGCGCTATGACAGTACTCAATGACGTTTCATTGTGTTGCACGAATTAAGCAAAGACATAACATTTTGTTTTTCAAAGCAACTGGGATGACTACTGTTTATGAACACCCGATAGTTATTAAGGTACCAAGGGCATTATGAATAAAATAACAGCCCAAGATTGTTAGTGTACTAACCGAAGGCCTTTGGCCCGAGGTGTGTACAACAATCGCGGGCTCTTAGCTCATAATGCCCGTGGTGCCTTCAAGGTTTTATGTCCTACCAATTTTCTTACCTAATTCATATTCATATTCAATTCATATAATTACTATGATATAGTATTTAAAATTGATCTAGTTAGCTGATCTAAGTTAGATTTGTGACATTAGATGAGCTGTCATTAATTTTCATTGTGACAGTGGTGCATAATACAGTTGTATCCATGGAAACAAATACTGTTAATTTTTCATAATAACCCCAGTGTTCTTATGAAGAAAATAATTGCCCTGGAGCGTTATTTTGTATCTAAGATACCTTAAAATAGAGTCATTAATTTCAATTAATGTACTGGTAGGACATAAAGCATATAACCTAAAACGAAACTTAAAATTTTGAAATTATGTTTTCTGGTTTTTTGATGTTACTGGGTTTAGCTTTTTATGTACCACTTTTAGCGGGGTTTTTTCCTGCGTTTAGTGGTTTTTTACGAAAGAGAGTTGGCAACACTGGCCGAGGAGAGCTAAGAATCATACAACGAGAGCAAGAACTGATATTAGCAAAGCAGAGGTTAGCAGAATTATCTGATAGCGATGATAAGGTATATAACGATGTTGAGTTACATACCTCTGACAATGGGAATGGTCGTCTCAAATATGTTGAGGAGTGGACCAGAAATGTTCGTCATGTGATCGCCTCTTCTCAGTCTGCAACCTCAAGAGCTTCCTCTGCAAAATCCTGTTGTGATGGGGCCGTAGAACGACCGGCGACAATCATGAAAAAGCTAGTCGTTGAAAGCACAGTCAGCAATAAATGATAAGTACTTAGTAAGACACTTAGATAAGGAAATAGATAGGATACCGCGCATGCCATTAAACCAATGAGCAGAAACTGTTGCGTTTATCGAGCGGCAGCCATTTTATATGTGACAAACAATCAGAACGCATCGAAAGTTTATTTTGCGAATTTATACTAGTAAAGTGAAGGTGAAGTGAAATATATCTAATTGCATCATGGTGAACTGTTCAGCATATGGCTGTAGAAGTCGAAGCGAGAAGAAAGAGCCTGGATAATCGTTTCACAGGTAAAAATTAATAGAGATGCTTTGGTCGCTTTTAGTTTATGTTTAAATTTTCGGTGTAAAACCTAGTCTTTGAGTTATTTCTTTATAATATGTAATATGATTAAAAATGAAACAATAGGCAAAATTTTATCTAAGTATTTAGTTACTTTTAATCATAATTATGTATTCAAACACTGCTTCTTTGTTAAAACACGCCTTGTGTTCATAATCGTACCTGATGTAGATTTTTAATGTTATAAAATTATTTGCAATGAACGTAAAATTTCATTGAAAGAAATTTTAATTATTTTATTATTGTTTTTAAAAAAAGGAAGGTAAAAATAAAAAATCTAAAAAAAAGACTAAGAAGTACCTACCTACCTAAGTAATTAAAATTTTTCTTGCAGTTTTCTTAGAGAGTTGGAGAAATGCAAAAAGTGGAGAGATAACATGAAAGTAGATGATTGGATGCCGTCAAGACATCATCGCTGTTTAATCTTGTCTTTAACAGATTAACCAGATATAAATTTATAATTATTCATTTAAATTTTACGAAACATTCTAAAAGTTAAAAGCCACCAAAAACGCAATATTGCATTATGCAAGCGCGGCGACCTACTCACAGTCAAGTTTAAACACCTCGCAGTCGCCGCTCAGCATTTTTACACGGCTTCGCGTACACAATTACGCAAGGCCGAGACAAGGTTTAAATGCCTACAATCGCAGCTCAGCATAAAAGACGCTCGAGTTCATGGAGTCCATATCATATCACGGAAGCAAAACCGCTGAATATTGTTTTGCAAGACTAGTAAATTAACCTACTGAATATAATACATTGCACCTGTTATTAGAAATGAACTTTGTATATTACTATGATCTAAGCAAATTTGTTTGTATATATATGCATTTACTTGTTAGATTCACTTACTGCGTCGCTGTGGGTCCAAGCCTATAAATAATTAAGGGATGTGAGGCTGCATCTCACACAGTGACGAATTATCATCCCGTTAAGTGGCATGACTAAACTGTCTTAAAGCGGAAACTGCTGTCTCAGTTCTGCGCTTAACATAAGGGATGGAACCAGCAAAATAACGTAACGGACGCCTGATTTCTACAGCCTCCAGGCGAATCTGTTCATGGTCCTTCGAGCCGGATCTGTCTACAACTAAGAAGAGGTACATCCCGAGAAGAAAACAACATCTACCAACCCACCCGGTTCCCCGAAAATGGCAAACAATATGGAGGAATTCAATCAGCTAGCTGTCGCCCAAGAAGAACTCGGCCAGAAGATCACGCAGGTATTTTCCAACAGCAAAAAGGACCCTGCCAGCCGAAAAACAGAAGCTTACATCGCCAGCCGAAACAAGACGCTGGACGAAACTTGGAACGCCGTGACCAAAAATCACGCCAAAATGGTGCAGCTAAGTATTCCTACACATAATTATTTTACCACAGGGTATTACGAACAAATTAAAGCCATCTACTGCGAAGCAAAAAGTTATTTGCAGAGCTGTTTAAAGGCAACTGAAAATCCCGACCCCTCTGAAACTAGGAGGCGAGAGGAAACAGTTGTAAATCCCGAGCAAAAGGTTCGTATCCGAAAACTGCAGATTCGGATGCAGAATTTTAAGCAATCTTTGGACGACGCCGAACTGGAACAAGCACTCGGAAGGCCCGCCATCACAAAGAGGGAATTAAAGGAAGAATGGGACCGGGTGATCGAGATGGACGAAGAAGTCATGTCTAACGAGATGGATTCAAACCAGACGCACTTCAGTCCTGAATTTACTACGTTGAAAGACAGGTACCGAAATTTAATTAATTTGTTACAAGCACCAACAAGGAACGAGCAAGCATCAGCCATCTCGCTTCCTCAAGTTAAAATCCCCATATACGAGGGAAATTATGAGGAATGGGCCACTTTTAAGGACCTATTCACCAAATTAGTAGATGACAACCAAAACATGGATGATGTCATCAAAATGCAGTATTTAAAAACGCATGTCAAGGGAGAGCCCAGCCGACTAATCCAGCATCTCGCAGTGACTCAAGCCAACTACAACACCGCTTGGAATTTGCTGCAACAAAGGTATCAAAATAATCGCCTTATTCTAACCAAATTGCTAGACACCATCTTCGATCAGCCGGTCCTCTCCAAGGAATCAGCCCAAGGGTTGAAAAAATTGCATGACTCCACTAAGGAATGTGTGGAAGCAATCAAAAATTTGGGCATTTCCACCGACACCTGGGGTCCGTGGATTAACCGAGTTATTACTCGAAAATGGGATCCTGAAACTAACAAATTATATGAGCAATCGCTTCAGTGCCCAAATGAAGTTCAGGATCACCAAACTCTAATGGCCTTCTTACAAATGCGGTTCCAATCCTTGGAATCCATTGATGGAGCTCGAAAACCAACTCAGGACAAGCCACAGAAAAATTACGCTGCCGGATATCTCAACTGCAAGATGTGCAATGGGGACCATTACATCGATAACTGTGGTCAATTCCAGAGGCTCTCCACCCACGAAAAGCAAGAAGTGGTAAGAACCTACCGATTGTGCTTTCGATGTTTGCGACACGATTCTAATATACAATGTCGTTCGTATTATAACTGCAAAATCTGCCGCTTTCCACACCATACTCTGCTTCACAAGGCACAGCCGCCATCAAAGCCGATACCTGCTCCGAAGATGAAGACGTTTTCTCACGCAGCAGCCATGCAGACCTCCAACGCTCCAGAGAAGAAGCCAAAACCCACAATCATTGCCGCCAACCTAGGCGCAAAGAAGAGCCAAGTGCTACTGGCCACAGCAACGGTTCAAGTTAAGGCAGCATCCGGGATGACTCATCTCTTGAGGGTCTTGATAGATCCAGGGTCTCAAGGTTCCTTCATCACCGAAGCCGCAGCCGAATTATTAGCGTTACCCAGGACCAAGGTTCGAGCAGAAATCTCCGGAATTGGGAACAGCGAAACAAAAGTCGCAAAATGGAAAATCACAGGTTTGATTACGCCAAGATTTCCAAGTAAATTTTCCTTACCTGTTACTTTACTGGTACTTCCCAAACTTACAAAAACCATGCCTTCATCACCCATTCCGAACATAAAAATGGATGCCTGGAAACATGTCTTCATCGCCGATCCAACCTTCAACCGACCTGGCCCCATAGATATACTGCTAGGCGCTGAAGAATATTCCCAAATAATTCTCGAGGGAATCAAGAAATCCAAAGATGGCATCCTAGGACAGAATACCGAATTGGGATGGATCTTATCAGGAACCATGGGAAGACGACCTCCCACCAGCCTTAAGGTCAACACCATGGTTGCCAAAATTGAAGAGGATGAGCAGTTGCAGTCATTCGTCTATGAGCCTTATACGTGAGTAGACGTGTTTTCGCAGTTCGGTGGGCGTGTGTGTTGAAAAATCCGTTTTTTATATCTTTTCTGCTGTGTCTGCACTTAAAATGGCTGGCGACGATAGAAATTTAAGATCCAAAGCTGGCAATTCGCCTGATGATGATTTGGTGTTAAAAGTTGTGGAAAAGGTGTTACAATCTGATGCACTTCTTGCGAAGATTGCTGCAAAACTATCAGATCAAGTTTCAGCAAAAGTTGAAACTCTTGTATCTGCTTATACTGCTAGAATATGTAGCTTGGAAGACCAACTTGAAAGCGCAAATAAAAAAATCGACTCGTTAGAGCAGTACTCAAGGCGTAACAATTTACGATTTTTTGGGGTAAAAGAAGAAGCAACGGAAAACACGGATGAAGTAATTGTCGATTTTTGTAAAAAAAAACTAGGTATTGATATGACTATTCAAGATATCGATATCAGTCATCGCATTACTAAACCTGCAGATGGTAAATCAAGGCCTATTATTGCAAAATTTGTAAGGCGTAACCTCCGAAATGAAATCTTTCGTAATAAATATAAGCTTAAAGGCACAAATTTTGTAATTAAGGAAGATCTCACTTTTACCAGGAATCGAATTATGAAGGCAGCGATAAATAAATACGGATTTAGAAATGTGTGGTCAACCAACGGTATTGTCAATGTCAAATGTGCAAATAATATCGTTCATAAAGTTGTAAGTGATCGTGACCTCCTTGCACTGGCTGATACCGAGGATACCGTAAAATAAAATGTGCGACGCCTGCTGTACTGTGAATTTGTCGTCAGCAACGTCCTTAACGCCAAATTTTTTAAAATTTTATTTTCTTTTTAAGTTTAATTGAATTCTTGTTTGTTTTAACATAATATACATATTTTTCTTGCTGATTAGGTAATAATCAAAGTGAATAATAATATTGATCTTGATACATTCTTTCGTGATAAGGAAACTTTAATATGTAGTATTGATGATTTCGGAAATGTTCGGGGTAAGTATATTAATCCTATTTCGCTTTTACACTTGAATATCCGAAGCCTTAATAAGAATTTTGATGAATTTGTTGTATTACTTGAATCCCTCCATACTCGTTTTGACGTAATTTTACTCAGTGAAACATGGAAGATACACAATGAAATAGATAAATACAAAATAGAAAATTATAACATCTATTACAACTACGGCTCTTTTAATCAGAATGATGGAATTGTTATTTATATCAAAAACAGTTTGCAGCATAACTCCCGGGTGATTAATGCTGATTGTGGATTAAGTTTTCTTCGATTAATGTTTTCACATAATAATGTAACTTACGGCCTCACTGCTGTTTATCGACCACCGTCTAGTGATAGTGTTGGGTTTTTGCGAGATCTGAGAACTACACTTCAAAATAATAGTTCCCAACAAGTGGAGATTTTTGCAGGCGATATTAATGTTGACATTCTGAATTGTGATTACGTTGGTAATGAATATTTAAATTTGTTGAGTGAATTAGGCTATCTTACTTTTCTATCTAAGCCTACAAGAGTTACGGCCTCCTCTTCTTCTTGCATTGATCATTTTTTTGTTAAACTTGATAAAAGATATGTTGATGATGCTGTACCGATAGTTATTGAATCGTCAATAACAGATCATTATCCTATAGCTTTATTAATTCTACCAAAGAATGCTGTCAGTCGTTCTTCTACAAATAATGAATTGATCAATAACTTTAATAGTTCAATAGATTACATCGAGTTGTTACAGAATTTAGATCATGAATCCTGGAATGATGTATTAAATTTAAATGATACCGACTTGGCAGCGTCACTTTTTGTTAATAAACTTAAAACTTATATATCAAGTGCTCAAAAAACTATTAAGATCTCTTCTAAACAAAGAAAGATTAAACCCTGGATGACAAAAGGAATCTTACAGTCAATAAGAATGAGAGATAAGTTAAG
Source organism: Agriotes lineatus (assembly GCA_940337035.1). NCBI lineage: Eukaryota > Metazoa > Arthropoda > Insecta > Coleoptera > Elateridae > Agriotes > Agriotes lineatus. The sequence goes on along the minus strand of CALNHX010003084.1, from coordinate 61,757 downwards.
CAAGCAAGCCTTAAAAAATTCAGATGATCAGGAACTTGTTAGACAATACAAAAATTATCGCAATTATTTAACAAATTTAATAAGAATAACAAAAAATAATTATTTTAAACATAAATTAGACTCTGCTCAAGGAAATCTTAGAAAAACATGGCAAGTTGTTAGAGAGGCTACTAACTCTTGCAATAGGAAAACCGATAAAGAAATAGAATCCATTGTTAATGAAGATAATATTGAAATATCAGATAACAAAGATAAAGCGATTCACTTTAACAAGTATTTTCAGAGTGTTGGAATTGACATGGCCGATAACATTTCAGCTGACATTAATCACAAGTTTCAGGATTCATATAATCAGAATACCGTTTACTTACATCCTGTTACCGAGGCTGAAATACAAAATTACATTAACTTGTCAAAAATCAACAGTTCACCCGGTATTGATGGTATATCCAATATGTGTCTAAAGAAAATAGCTCCGCATATTTTGAAGTCTCTAGTTCATATCGTAAATTTATGTTTTCTGAATGGTAAGTTTCCTGCTATTTTTAAGAAAAGTATCATCATACCTGTATTTAAATCGGGAAATAAAAAATTAGTAAGTAACTACAGACCTATATCGTTAACATGTAGCATCAGTAAAATAATTGAAAAATGTATTAAGATTAGGTTCATGTCGTTTTTTGAGAAATTTAATGTTTTGGCTGACAATCAATTTGGGTTTCGTAATAATGTTGGTACCAATGATGTCTTATTTGAAGTAACAAAATGTTTACATGACAGTCTAGATAAAAACAAAAAAACATTGGCAGTTTTTCTGGATCTCGCAAAAGCCTTTGATACCGTTAACCATGAAGTTCTCTGTCGCAAACTGGACAGCATCGGAATTAGAGGAAGAGCAAATGATTTAATCAAATCGTATCTAACTAACAGAATGCAAGCTGTTCGTGTTGGTTGTGATATGAGCGACGAAATGGAAGTAAAAATAGGTGTTCCTCAAGGTACTGTTTTGGGTCCACTTTTATTCTTAGTCTACATAAATGATCTTGCTAAGATGGAAATTGATGGAAAGCTCTTCTCATTTGCTGACGATACTGCTGTTTTGTTTGAGGCATCGAACTGTACTGATCTAGTGAGGAAGGTTGAAGAAAGCATGGCTTTGATAATGCAGAAATTAAGTATTGATTTCTTATCCTTAAACTTAACAAAAACTAAATTTATATATTTTTCCTTAAGGCAATTAACACCCATACCTTTTGAATCTATTTGTGTACATTCAGTAAAATGTTTAAAAACGAATAAAGTCAACTGTTGTTGTAATAATTCAATTTTTTCTGTTCCCTATATTAAATACCTAGGAATTTATATCGATTCACAATTGAAATGGACGAAACATATCCAAGAAATTGTTACTAAAGTTAGAAAAACTATATATAAATTTAAATTACTTCGCAATATAATGAAAACTATTACAATTAAAAGTATCTATTTTGCCTTAGTGCAGTCTGTTTTTATGTATGGCATAATTGGTTGGGGTGGTGCTGCAAACTGTCACTTAATTCCTTTAGAGGTCTTACAAAAATTAATATTAAAAGTTATGTTCTCAAAACCAAATCGTTATCCTTCAGATTCACTGTTTCAAGAAGCAAATATCCTTTCTATTAGACAGCTCTACATAACTACGCTGGCTACCTTTTCTTTTAAACTGCAGCTGACCTTTGATAAATTTTCTCATAATTATTTAACGAGAGGTAAGGCTGCTTCAGCTGTAGTTATTCCCAAAAAGACTAAATCTGCCTCTCAAAAAAATTCCAGTTATTTAATTATTAAATTGTTTAACATTATTCCTACTGAAATAAAACTTAGTAGAAGTCTTACTTCCTTTAAAATCAAAATTAAAAAATGGGTTCTGAGTAAGCCGATGGATTTTTATACTTACCTGTCCGAAGTCTACAGCTAGTAATATTGCTTAATTATTGTTGTTTATTACTATAGATGTATTTCTTATCTTTTGGCTCCCATAGTATATTTAGTTTTTTCCTGCTGCATTTGCGATGCTCTTGTATGGATATTGACCAAGTCAAATATTGTTTAATATAGTAATTTTTTTTTGTCATCTCTATGTAGGAGCGTCGTAGATGTGGAGGAAGCATGATAGTTTAAGTTCTTCTGCCACACTCAAGCTTAGCTTCTGTGGCTTTAAATTAATTTCTAAAAATTATGTATTTTAAAATGTTGGGAATAACTAAATAAATAAATAAATAAATAAATAAATAAATAAAATAAATTGAAGAGGCTTCTCCTCAAAGGAAACTTTCCCCAGATGATCAAGTATGTGAAAATAAATTCACAGACACAGTCCAGCGAGACGTAGATGGAAGATACGTAGTAAGGATACCATTCAAACAAACTCCAGTACACATGGGAAGGTCCAAACCCTCAGCATTGGCACGATTCATACATCTGGAGAAGAAATTAGGACAAGATCAAGATCTAGCAGTCCAATACAAGAAATTCATGCAAGAATACTTGGATTTAGGACATATGGAAAAGGTGGCAAAGGAAGATGAGAATAACGGCAAGTATTACATTCCCCACCATGGCGTCATCCGAGAAGCAAGTTCATCAACCAGGCTTCGTGTCGTTTTCGATGCCTCTAGCAAGGCCTCTCACGGAAAATCCTTAAATGAGATGATGTACGCTGGACCTAAACTTCAGCAAGAACTGGTCGACATTCTACTTCGATGGAGGACACACAGGATTGTTTTTTCTGCAGACATTGAAAAAATGTACCAACAAATCAGAATGAACAACCAAGACCAGGAGTACCAAAGAGTCCTATGGAGATTCGACAAATCACAGCCAATCAGGGAATATAAGCTGTGCACCGTCACTTATGGAACCGCATCAGCTCCCTATCTTGCCATTCGAACCTTGCATCAACTCGCACAGGACGAAAAGGTCTCATTTCCATTAGCTTCAGAAGCAGTGAAGAAAGATTTCTACGTGGACGACGTGCTTTCTGGGGCCGACACTGTGGAAGAAGCGATCCAACAACAAGGTCAGCTCATTTCCTTACTAAAGCGTGGAGGCTTTACTCTACATAAATGGTGCAGTAATGAGTCAGCCATAATTCAAGAACTCCCAGAAGAGTTAAAGGAACAAACATACCTCGAAATAAGTGAAGACGGCGTAAAAAAGTCCTTGGGCATTCACTGGTCTCCATATGAAGATGTTTTCTGTTTTAAGGTAGACGTTAAGCAACAGGAATCCACCAAACGCACCATACTATCCGAAGTTGCCAAAATTTTCGACCCATTGGGATGGTTAGCACCCGTCATCATCATTGCCAAGCTACTCATCCAAGAACTATGGCTCGAAAATATCAAATGGGATGACCCAGTGTCTGAAAATATCCAAGGCAAATGGGAGACGCTCAGGTCTCAACTCAAGGCAGTGGAAGAAATTACCTTTCCAAGGTGGTTGTTTATCAAAAGGGAATCTCTAGTAGAGCTGCATGGATTCTGTGACGCCTCCGAAAGAGCTTTCGGGGCCGCGATTTATACCAGAGTCACCACATCATCCGGCCAAGTCAAGGTATCCTTATTAATAGCCAAATCCAAGGTGGCACCAGCCCGAGCCAAGACGACATTACCAAGACTGGAACTCTGCGCAGCAGTACTCCTTTCCAATCTACTTCAAAGGGTAATTGCAGCATTAGACCTTCCTAAGGTGTCTATCTTCGCCTGGACCGACTCCATGGTTACATTAGGATGGATAAAAGGAGACCCGGTACGATGGAAGACGTTCGTCGCGAATCGAGTAGCCGAAATCAACAATCTAATTCCGGCTCAACATTGGAACCACGTCAAATCCGAAGAGAATCCTGCAGACGTCATCTCCCGAGGCACTAGTCCAGAAAAACTAAAGAATCATCTCCTATGGTGGGACGGACCGAGCTGGCTAGTTAACAAGAGTTCATGGCCGTGTCAACCAGACACCGCAACCACCGAGGAAGAAGCAAGAAGTTACACTGTGCATCAAACTACCATTCATCAAGACGAGAACGAAGTCGTTCATCGTTTTCCTTCTCTAACAAGAATGGTACGAGTCATGTCACATTGCCGAAGATTCATCAACAAGTGTAAGCGACTTCCCACTCAATCAGGATGCCTATCAGTGAAGGAAATGGACGACACCATCCTCCTACTCGTTAAGGTCATCCAAGGAAGTGATCCTATTTTGAGGGCAACAGGATCTCAACTCCGGCAGAACAAATATGTGAGTTCCAGTAACAAGCTTGCCAACCTCAATCCCTTCATCGATCAGCATGGAATAATCCGTGTTGGAGGAAGATTAGAAAATTCCACCTTGTCCTTCAATGAAAAACACCCAATCATACTCCCGTACTCCAGTCATATTTCCAAACTAATAATCCAAGAGGCGCATCTACGCACGCTGCACGGTGGCACCCAACTCACTCTCTCATATATCCGAAGAAAATATTGGATCATCAACGCGAAGAAAGCAGTCAGCTCCAGCATCCAGAAGTGTTTCCGATGTCTACGATACAAAGCAGAGGCAGCACAGCAACTGATGGGAAATCTTCCATCAACCAGAGTGAATTCAACTCCTCCATTCTTCCATTCCGGAGTGGACTACGCCGGCCCAATACAGATCCGAACATCCAAGGGAAGAGGGCATTCTTCGCACAAAGGGTACATTGCTGTTTTTGTCTGTCTATCAACCAAGGCAATTCACCTAGAGGCCGTCAGCGACATGACAACCAACAGCTTCCTAGCAGTCTTCAGGAGGTTTACTGCCCGAAGAGGACGCTGTGCACACCTATACAGCGACAACGGAACAAACTTCGTTGGCGCAAGAAAAGTGTTGGACAAGGAAACCCGCCAAACAATTGAAGGCCCAGTTGTCCAAGAAACCTTAGCAACCGGTGGTACCCAATGGCACTTCATCCCTCCAATAGCCCCTCACTTCGGAGGGATATGGGAAGCAGGGGTAAAATCAATGAAGCATCATCTGAAGAGAACTATTGGCCACGCTACTCTCACCTTTGAAGAGTTAACAACTCTTCTCTGCCAAATTGAGGCCTGCCTAAACTCACGTCCTCTATGTCCACAAGGCAACGATATTGAGGACACAACTGCTCTGACGCCAGGCCATTTCCTAATAGGGAGGGAAATCATATCGCCACCAGACCCAATCAACACTCCAATATCTTCAAATCTATCGAATCGTTGGAGGATAATCCAAAAGATCAAGCAAGATTTTTGGAAATCATGGAGCTCGGACTACCTTCATGGATTACAGCAACGAAACAAATGGAAGAAACCATTGGAGAACACTAAAGTTGGAGATTTAGTGTTAATCAAAGAAGATAGTATCAATCCTAGTAAGTGGCCTTTAGCAAGAGTCACTGCAACTCATCCAGCAGCCGATGGATCAGTACGAGTAGTGACGCTCCAGAAATCAGGAGGACATCAGCTAAAACGATCCATAGGCAGCATCATTCCATTACCAGCAACTACCGAGGAATCGCAGGAACCAGAGGCAGAAGATAAAATTTCAACTAACATTATCCAGACACGATCATTCCCAGCACCAAGGAAATCTGTCGCGTCCAAATGGAAACTGCTGTTACTCATCTTTACCCTTCTTACCACCAATACATTAAGTAAAGCAGAATTTAATATCCAAAAACCAGACAGCGGGTACTATGTAGAACACATTGGACACGGGAAGATTGAGAGAGGAACATTCCGGATCGAAATCCAGTTCGAGAGGGGGAAGATCGAAGAAGACTTCGAAACAGTCACAGACATGGTAGACAAATTCGACAATCTCTGCGACTCTGCAAAAGAACTGTCCGAAGACACATTATGCAAGACACTGGTGCATCATCTTCTGGAACAGAAAAAGCAAATGGAATGGATTAGAGATGGTATGGAAGAAATAATAACAAGACGAGAAAAAAGAGGAGTCCTTGGCACAGTATTAACATCAATTTTTGGAGTCAACGATGAAGTCTATCAAGATATAGACAGGCTAGACAAGAATCAACAGGAACTAATAAAAATGGACAGTCAACAATCCAAATTCTTGCTATCAGCACTTTCCAGGTTTAATGAAACCGAAGAACGAATCGACAAGAAGCTGGAACATTTCCAAGAAAAATTAAACCAAGGAATCCGGGCCATTAACAACATGGACAAATGGTATAAAGCAACCGACTCCAACCGACTAAATATTCACATCATCAGTGTGTACCAAGTCGCCACAAATGTAATTAGTGAACTGTGCAACTACCATATTCACATCTTAAACGTTCACTTTCAGCAAGGTAATCTGTACGAGCTAATAACACCTGCTCAAATTAAACAGATCCTCGCTAATGCAACCAGTAAACTTTCACCAAATTTGGAGATATTACCAACGCCAATTCTAAAGGTTGACATTGGGCATGACGACATCTACATCAACGTCCAAGGGTATTTCATCATAGTGGAAAAAACGGAATACTCCTTAATTAAAGTGACACCAATTCCTCTTCAAATCAGCAATGGATCCTACTGGATGATCGATGTGCCGAAAGGAATCTTCGCTGTGGATTACAACCTACAAATGTACTTCCACGAAACAGATGAAGAATTCAAAGAAGAGCTACAAATTTCTCCCACTACCTATGTTTGCAGTCCAACGGTAGTTAAAGGAATTGAAAACAACCCAAACTGCATCATTGACGATATATATCACCGAGTAGAAACCAGTCAATGTCTCCTACGAAGACATCGCATCCAGTCCATTATTTGGAAACAATTGTACATGGAAAACACCTGGCTATTTGTAGTCAGTAAACCAACCCGCATAGCAATCACTTGTAGTGGAAACAGGGAAGAAGTCACCGTCAACACTACAGGTGTCATTCAAATTTCATCGGATTGCATCATCCAAACTGCGAGGAATACATTAACCCCAAGGCACAACAGAAAATACAAGATCCTGGCTGGATACTCCAAGGCTATCAGTATCAATATTACCAACCCAATCACAACAAACTCATTTTCAGAAATCGCAGAGGAACCTGTACTAACTCAGTCAGACCACTTCGAAGACCTACAAGCATCGCAGTTAGATTTCCAGGAGCATATAAAAAACTTCACCTGGAAAGCCATCCGACATCATTCTCACCTGTCTATTGGGGTCACAGGCAGCCTTTTGGGAACCGCTGCCCTACTAGGAGCTATCTACTACATTCGGCAACGAATAACACGAAGGAAGCCACCACCCGCACAACCCCAGGCAGAAGAATATCCTCTCAAAACGCTCAATCTCGAAGAAACAATATAATTTATCGGTTTGCTTTTTTGTGGCTTAAAATTGGCAATATGTTTAATCTTGTCTTTAACAGATTAACCAGATATAAATTTATAATTATTCATTTAAATTTTACGAAACATTCTAAAAGTTAAAAGCCACCAAAAACGCAATATTGCATTATGCAAGCGCGGCGACCTACTCACAGTCAAGTTTAAACACCTCGCAGTCGCCGCTCAGCATTTTTACACGGCTTCGCGTACACAATTACGCAAGGCCGAGACAAGGTTTAAATGCCTACAATCGCAGCTCAGCATAAAAGACGCTCGAGTTCATGGAGTCCATATCATATCACGGAAGCAAAACCGCTGAGTATTGTTTTGCAAGACTAGTAAATTAACCTACTGAATGTAATACATTGCACCTGTTATTAGAAATGAACTTTGTATATTACTATGATCTAAGCAAATTTGTTTGTATATATAGAACAATTATTTTTGTAATAAACCAGTCTGCATTTACTTGTTAGATTCACTTACTGCGTCGCTGTGGGTCCAAGCCTATAAATAATTAAGGGATGTGAGGCTGCATCTCACACAGTGACGAATTATCATCCCGTTAAGTGGCATGACTAAACTGTCTTAAAGCGGAAACTGCTGTCTCAGTTCTGCGCTTAACATAAGGGATGGAACCAGCAAAATAACGTAACGGACGCCTGATTTCTACAGCCTCCAGGCGAATCTGTTCATCGCCTTTGTTCAAAACACTTTGAAGAGCATTGGTTCTACAAAAGTAACTCGCAGTCAAGAGTTCATTTACTGAATAAAGCAGTTCCAACAATATTTTCTGAGCTTCCAAAATATCTGCAGCTAAAGAAGGTATTTTTACTGCTTTTAAGTACCTATAAAAGCATTTTACAAAAATATTTTTTTATCAAGGTGAATTAAAACTGTTCAGAGATCACGTAGTTCACAACCAGGCCCTTCAACTGAGACTACATTGCCTGTAGCAGAACCTGAATCTCCACGAAAGAAGTCACGAAGAAAATAGCTTTTTCGTGAGATTGCTAAAAGCAAAGCAAAGACCAGGAAAATTCGGGTATTAACTCTGTCTTTAAAAAGATATTAAAAAAAGTTGTTTCTCTGAAGCAAATGGTGCAAATATTACAAAAAAATTATTTGTTAGATAATGAAAAAGCAAGGTTGTTAGGGAATATGACATCTTTAACTAAAGAAATGTTAAAAAGAAAAATTGGGGAAAAAACGAAATATTCACCGGAATTACGCAAATTTGCTCTCACTTTAATTTTTTTTCCCAAAGCGTACAATTATGTAAGAAGTTTTGATACTTGTTTACCGCACTGTAGTACATTAGAGAAATGGTTGCAAAATATTAATGCTGCCCCAGGCTTCACAGCTAAATGCTTTGAAACATTAAAAAACAAGTTGCGTATTCTAACAAGCCTTGTATTTGTGCCCTCACTGTAGATTAAATGTCTCTCCGAAAGCAGACAGAGTGGGATAGTAAACAGTATCATGGATATGTTAACTTTGGAGTTAACATTGATGATGACAGTAACGAGTTAGCTAAAGAAGTTTTTGTTTTGTTAATGAATTGTATTAATGGTACTTGGAAACTCCCATTGGGGTATTTTTTATGTAACTGTTTAAATGGGGAACAAAAGTATTCTATACTTTTGCTGCAAACGTTGGGGCAAAAATAGTATCTTTAACCTGCGATGGTGCCCCCTCAAATGTAAGCATGGGTAACCTATTGGGTTGTTCATTTAAAGTGGCCAATTTAAAAACAAAGTTTAACTTAAATGGTTCGAATGATAATGCATACTTTTTTTTTATCCCTGCCACATGGTAAAGTTGGTAAGAAATACATTTGGGGAAAAATATTAAAAGATGAAAGTTGAAATTTGATTCAGTGGAAATATATAGATTCTTTCGAAAACTTTGCAAGACAGTGAGGGCTTACATCTTGGCAATAAGTTACGAAAAGCACACATTAACTTTTGTAAACAAAAAATGAAAGTCAGGTTAGCGGTGCAGTTATTAAGTGCTTCAGTTGCTGATGCTTTGGAATTGTGTGAAGATAAATTAGCTTTGGTTGAATTTAGGGGTTGCAAAGGTACTGTCCGATTTATAAGAATGTTAAATGATATTTCTGATATCCTTAACAGTAGATCATTAGTCGTACTTGGTTTTAAAAAACCATTGTGTCAAAAAAAACATTGAAAAAAACACTTATACGTTCTGCTATTGAATATATTTCTAAAAATTAACTTTTTTAAATGGTCAAGTTGTTATTGAATTTCAAAGAAAAACGGGTTCTAGCGGACTCATTGTATGTTTAAATAGTGCCTATGAGCTTTATAATGACGTTGTAACTGAACAGCAATTGCTTATATAACTTCCAATATACAAAATTAGTTAAGATCATCTGGAACTGTTTTTTTCTTCCATTCGATCAAAAGATGGATGGAACAATAATCCGAATGCCCGGCAATTTAAGGCGGCTTACAATAGTAGTTTATATATCAAGGGCGCAAGGTAAGCGATTTCAGCCCGCGATGATAGTTTGGAGCCCGACCGAAGGGAGGGCTGTAAATCATCAAGGGATGAAATCGCTCTTGCGCCAGAGATAAACAGTGCGAACGTTGGCTGTGGAACGCTCGAAATAAAAACTTCCCCGATCATCTGCGACCAAAATCCTCGGACACGTCGACCTTATTTTTTGAACGCGCATCTTTTCTGATAGTTGTCAATTTTTTTACCCCCACCTCTTTCCGCAATGACGTTATGCCATTTTTTTTTAATGGCAGCCACCACTTTTTTCTATGGAATCTGATTCTCCTTGAAATTCTGCATACAGGAATATGCGGTTGGGCGATGTTCATTTGATTACTTAGCAACATTATTCGCATTTATGAAAAAAAACTGATTTATGAAAAATTGAAAACAAAAAATCGAGATAGCTGTGGAATTTTTATCAATTGATATTTTATTTATATGACGTTCTGTTAAATTGTTATTCATTTGTTTAAAATAAATTGATAAAAATTCCACAGCTATCTCGATTTTGTGCTTTCAGTTTTTCATAAATCAATTTTTTCCATAAATGCCAATACTGTGGTTAACTAATCAAATGAACATCGCCCAACCGCAGAATTTCAAGGAGAATCAGATTCCATAGAAAAAAGTGGTGGCTGCCATTTAAAAAAACTGGCGATGACGTCATTATGGAAAGAGGTGGGGGTAAACAAATTGACAACTATCAGAAAAGATGCGCGTTCAAAAAATAAGGTCGACGTGTCCGAGGATTTTGGCCGCAGATGATCGGGTATTTTTTATTTGGAGCGTTCCACAGCCAACGTTCGCACTGTATGTATAATACATATATGATTTTTACTGGCAAAATCATTTGCCCTTAATACATATTATTACTGAAAAAAGATAATGGAATTCTGGTGGATTTTGTTCTCCCATTTAGTGGAACTGAATTTCCCAGTGTTGGCGACACTGGTGGGGATACATTATCTATTGTTGTTTCTTTGTGCACTACGAACGTGAAGTTCTTGTTAACTTTTTACAACGAATCAAAACTTTCACACAAATAAGTGTAAAAAGCAAGAACCATGGAATGTACGTATATTTTTAACCGGAGCAAATCATCAAAACAGTGATAATTTTTTTTATTTCCAGACGAAAAGATCCTACAAAATTGGGTATCATACCAAAACCTACATTTTAAGAGAAAACTCCAAAGGGCGAACTCTTACCGTTGTAATGCGTTTTGTAGTAAATCAAGGTTACTTGAAACTACATTAGCAATTATCCCTGGAAAATGTCTGGAAGTGCGTCAAGCTATTACTGGTTTAACAATAATGTTGGACAACTTACGAGGTTTCAGTGGTGAAGGAAGGAGTATTCGCCTAATACTAGTCGGCGATGAAGAACCTCCAGTAGATTTGGAATTTCCAAATCCAAATATCCAGGCTGTCGTTTTAACTGAGTTGCAAAATTTTACAAGTTAATAAAATGTAACCTCATTTTATGTGTCTAAAAAGACTTTCTGACTTTTGTATGAAACTCAAGTATAATTTTTTTTCTAATCCTTTATTAGTAAATTGCTCATTAAGCACTGTTGACTTTATTAGTAAATTCGTTGTTACAAAAAGTGTTACGTAATGACTAACACGTAATTTTTTTTTTCGACGACTGACATTGAAAGTAGATTTTTCTCACTGCCATTTGACAACAGAAAGTTGACATTTGCTGCTGAGCGTGCGTTTTCATCACTTCGCCGCTCGCCGAGCGTTTTGGGTTTTCGCGTGAACGAAATAGGTAGCCACGTCCGAATGTTTCCTTGACACCGCCCGTCATTTGTTGATATAATCGCGTCACATGTCATAGACTGCGCGAGTAATGTTAACTTGATTGTCAATTAATTTTTTAATAAAATGAAATATGGTTATTTTCGCCTTAATAATATGCTCAGTCGTCGAAAAAATAGTATGTATATTTCGAGCTAAAAGTGCGCTTGCCGCTTTTGCATGATTGCTGGTTTCGGTTTCGCCTCAACCAGCAATATTCATGCGCAAGCGGCAAGAATGCACTTTCAGCTCTTAACATACAATATACTATTTCGACGACTGACATCGAAAGTAGATTTTTCTTACTGTCATTTGACAACAGAAAGTTGACATTTGCCACTGAGCGTGCGTTTTCATCACTTTGCCGCTCGCCGAGCGTTTTGGGTTTCCGCGTGAACAAAATAGGTAGCCACGTCCGAATGTTTCCTTGACAATGCCCGTCATTTGTCGAAATAATCGCGAAATGTTAACTTGATTGGCAATTAATATTTGCAATAAAATGAAATATGATATTTTCCATTAATAATATGCTCAGTCGTCGAAAATATAGTATGTATATTTCGAGCTAAAAGTGCGCTTGCCGCTTTTGCATGATTGCTGGTTGAGACGAAGTGTAATATGCTTCCTACAGCTCTCGTTGTGTAATATATTATTTGCATAAGCTTAAAGAAAATGAAGAGGTCTTACAAAAGTACCAGTCACCAAAACGTAGCTTGATTAAAATATGAATTGACGTGTTGTTTAATTTTTTTCTGTGATTTAATGGAGGTGATCTGAGACTTTTTGGACGCTCTGAATATATGTAAAGTGCGAACGTTGGCTGTGGCCAGTCTATCTCGAGTGGCAGCAAGTCTGGTTTGAGGATCACCTTAGCCTGATACAATGCTACCAGTGCCACGCATACGGACACCGATCCAGCATCTGCCACGGGTTCGGGGAGTGCAAAGTCACTGCGCCATGCTGTGTGGTGTGCAAGCGGCTTAACAGCGAGAATAAGGGCAGATCAGTAGACACACACCACGACACCAAATCGCCCAGGTGTCCAGCCATGTTGCGGCTCAAACGCGCGATCACTGATCAAATTGATTACGATGGCTAACCCCAGCGCAAATATTACCAAGGCAGCTATCAAGTACGGGCAGCTTAACCTCGGGAAGGGAAAAGCCGCAACAAACAATATTACCCAAACGTGTCGAAATCTTCAACTGGACGTTCTCCTAATTCAGGAGCCACATACGCGCGGGGACGCTGTAAGTAATCGGATTTCCACGTAGTACGTGAGTGACCATCTTTAAAAAAGTATACCGGCCGCGTAGTGCTATCGTTGTCACGAACAATTCATTCGCGTCAATATTACTCGCGGACGCGTCGTGTGAACTCATCACGGTCGCGCCAGTTAGCACCCCCGGAGGATCCTTTTACGAGATATCTGTATACTTACCACCAATCAACAATGGCACCTACACCGAGCAGGAGCTACTCGGGCGACTCGACCACGCTCTCGCAAAAGTCCCGGCCCGCGAGGACACCATCGTTGGCGGAAACTTCAACGCCAAGTCCCTGATCTGGGGGGCGCCAGTCGAGGACGCTCGAGGAGGGAAAATCGCGGAGATCCTGGAGAGTAGAGGACTGACGGTCAACACCTCAAGTCCACCAATTTTCGAGGGGCATCACGACAGCAGCTACATCGATCTCACGACTGACAACCTCGGGATGTACGCGAGGGTCTCATCCTGGGTAGTCACTGATAAGATCACGCTTTCCGATCACAAACTAATATCGTGGACCACCAGATGGCGGAACGATGGACCAGACTACGCCGGACATCGCCGCTTCTGTAACAAAAGAGCGGACTGGCAGAAATTCGACCGCAACTATGCCCTCCATCAGGACGCTATCTTGGAGCAGATATGGACAGCAAGATCGCAAGAGGAAGTTGATAAAGCCGCGGAGTGCCTCAACGAGGCCGTCCTGAAAGCATGCGAGGCTTCCATGCCCACCCCCAAGCCCTTCCATAAAAGCGTACCTTGGTGGGGGTCTAGGACGTTTCGCCGCCGCCGTTTCGCCACCGCCGGTTCGCCACCGCCGTTTCTCCGCCAGGCCGTTTCGCCACCGAGCCAGTTTGCCGCCAGAACAATTTCAATATTTGGAATAACATATAGATACACACATGATCATGACCTAACCTAAGCTAACCTAACCTAGCTAAATCGGTAGTTATTTTCGTATTAGGTACGTTAAGGAATTTGGGTAAAAATTCAGTGGACGGTCCGGTCTAGTGCGCATGCACAAAAATGTAACAGTGAACAGAAAAATGTAACGTTGAACAGACTCTCTCTCTCGTATTTTTTCTCTAAAAAAAAATCATCAAGACCTAACAACTAACATAAACCATTAACCTGAACCACCGCCGAGAGCGCAACAACATTGCTTTAAAAATTAGAAGACGATAGCGGCACCCACAGCATTTTGACGGAAGCTGATCGTAACATAAACCTTATTTCGCTGGCAGCGTATGCGGAATAGACCGGACCGTGCACCGAATTTCACCCGGAATTTGTTGTTTTGAAGATAATCTCAAATGTAGACATTAACATTCTGTAAATTTGAAATCGTTAACCTTGGCGGCGAACTGGCCCGGCGGCGAAACGGCTGGTGGCGAAACGGCTTGGCGGCGAAACGACCGTGGCGAATCGGCGGTGGCGAAACGGCGGCGGCGAAACGTCCCATTCCGCTTGGTGGACCCCGGAACTTACGGCTACTAGATTAGAGGCGCGCAGACTCCGCAGGCGGTACCAGCGAGCCAATTCCACGCTAAGGCAAGAACGGAAACAGGAGTTCCTCGCGGCGAGGCGAGCGTATAATCAGGCCATGCAGAAGACCCGCATCGCCAAGTGGCAACAATTCTGCACCATGAACTCAGAGGCAGACCCATGGGGCATAGCTTACCGGATCCTTCGAGGAAAGAAGCAGGGGCGCCTAATATTAAATAACATGCGACGAGAAGATGGCACCAGAACCACTAGCACCCGCGAAACGGCCGCCTGCCTGCTTCAGATTTTCCCAAGGGATGACCCTGTAGAGGACGACGCCGTTCAGGCAGTCATCCGAAGATCGTGGTCACTGGCCGAGGGCGGAGACGATGACCTACCAATTCGCCAGCACGAAATCAGGCGTGCGCTTGCCAGGATGTCGTCGAAGAAGGCGCCAGGCCACGACGGCATCACCGCGGATGCAGCGATGCGCGCGTTCGAATCCAACTCGGACGTGTTCGTGGATCTTTTTAATAAGTGCCTCGCTACTAAAATATTTCCGCGGTACTGGAAGATGCAAACCGTAAAGTTCATCCCCAAGCCACACGCGAGTGACCCTAACGATCCGCGCAGTGTCAGGCTAATCAGTCTGCTACCTGTGCTGGGGAAAGTGCTCGACAGTATTGTTACAACGCGAGTTTAATATGCGGTCCAGAGTGCCGGCGGGTATAACAGTAGGCAGTTCGGGTTTGCCAGCGGTCGAACAACTACGGTCGCTGCTATAAAAGTGCACCGTGCTCGAAAAGACTACTGTGCGGCCCTGTCTCTCGACATCGAGGGCGCTTTTGACAATGCGTGGTGGCCCAAATTCATTTGGGAGTTCAAAAGATGTGACTTCCCGGGCAACTGGCTGTGCCTAGTGAGAGACTACTTTACTAACAACAGCGCAGGTACAACTTCCGGATTCAACCGTGGTGCGCGAAGTGTCAAGAGGATGCCCACAAGGTTCGTACTCCGGCCCGACTTTCTGGAAGTTGCTTTAGAAGAGGATCTTCCGAGAACACCTACCGGAAGGATGTGCGTACGCGGACGACACACTGCTGGTGGTCGGAGCACAGCAGAACAGAACCACAAGCCCTGTTCTACGGAAAGACGCCTAGGCAGGAGAGACCCACCTTCATGCTGAACAACCAGCGTATCTACTGCGGCGACACCATCCGCTACTTGGGGCTCCTGATAGACAATAGGCTTTTCTGGCACCCCCATATCAAGATGGCCAACCAAAAAGGTAAGGAGATCTCTCACAAGATAGGCGCGGCAGCGAGGCTGACCTGGGGATTCCGAGGCGAGGCCTTGACGAGGATATACGAGAGCGGCGTCCAGCCCGCCATCCTCTATGCGGCGCCGATCTGGGCCGAAGGCTGCAGGGTGAAACAACGCAAGCAGTTGCTAAGCGCCCAAAGGATACTGATCGTCAAGGACACCGCAGCGTACGCCACGGTGTCAACCGAAGCAGTCCTGGTGCTCAGCAACACCCCGCCCATCGACCTGTCGCTCCAGGAGCTGCAACAACGGAGGGCGGCCATAATCCAGAGGGACCCGGCACAGCTCCGCCTACTAGGCATTGAGGGCAGAGATACCGAAGGCACCGTGGACATCGCCACGGTCGAGCACCCCGCGAGACGTTCACTCCGACCTTCTCCCTGACCGAGGACGACGCGCACGTCATTCGGTGCTACACCGTTTGTTCTAGACAAGACGACGGTGCAGCAGCAGCTGCTTTCGTGATTATGCGCGGGGCTTACGAGATCTATAGTAGGGAGGTGAAGCTCGCCGATTAGAGCACCGTCTTCCAGCGCGAGTTGGTCGCACTTCGAGCCGCGCCAACCTCTACGCGTTCCCAGCAATCGCGGTCCTGGCGGATAGCAGGTCGGTACTTACGGCCCTGCAACACATGAGGACGCCCACCGAACTCCAAGTGGAAGTCCATTCCCTGCTCCGGGAGCTGTCAGGAGTAGTTTCCGTCAGACTACATTGGGTCAAGGCCCATGTCGGGATCGACGGGAATGAGCTGGCCAAGGAGGCGGCAGCCGCAGAAGAGACACCAACATTCGATGTCGTTAGCTGGGCGTTCTGCAAAAGGCGACTTGGTTTGCCCAAGGCGGAGCAGTGGGTGACACGTTGGCGCACAGCCACCACCGGTAGGCCCGTAGAGCGCCAGATTCCATCAATTGCCACCCGGCGCGACGTCATAGGCAGCTTGGACCACCTCACTGCACAGGTTGTCACTGGACACGGGGGATTCGGGTCCTACCTCCACCAGATCGGCAGACGAGACGACCCAGCCTGCGCCTGCGGAGAAGAAGAGGACACCCCCGAGCACGTCATCCTGCGTTGCCCCCTCGAACGACAGCACCGAGGAGCGGCCGAGGCGCGACTGGCCTTGCTGGGCCTGACCTGGCCAACCGGATCGCGAGTGAGGCGCACGAATCTGGTCAGGATGGTGTTCTTTAGTGCATAGTATATCTAGATTAAGTAGTGTAAGGCCTAAGTGTTTAGTGATTTAGTTTAGTCTACGTTAGGTTAGCTTTAGTTGAGTTTAAGTAAGTTAGTAAACGCACGCTGTCCACGGCATAGAAATAGGTACAGGACGCAAAACGGGTTGGGGTAATGCCAAAAGACGGGGCACCAGCCAACATTTGTAAATATGTGTTGGCAAATAAATTGAAAGTCAATGTTAGAATTAAATTTACGGAGCCTCCGCATTGTATATGTTTAGGGTTGATAGGTTTGACGATCGCTTACTGTCGGGTGGATTTGTGCTGCACTGCCTTAGCATCGGTTAGTATCGGTAAACCATACCTATATTTAAAAACTGTCAGTATTTCTAACTTAGAGTTAGTTTGAAATTAATATATACGTTTTTACAACAATCATTCGATGTCATTTATACAACCGGTCCAAAGGGCTGTAAGTTAATTTTCCAATAGCATAGTTTACAAAATTATGCAAACTTCTTGCAGGATTATAACATTCCCAACCAACTCGGAAATACGCCTCTGCATACCGCAGTGATACTGGGCAAGTTAGTTTACTTTTTCTTTCTGCTTCACGTTTCTTAAATTAATTCTCTCAACTTTTAGTCAAAATATGTTAGACCACCTGCTAGAACAAAGCGATATCGACGTGCACAATAAAAACAAACTTGGTCAGACGTGCTTGCATGTCGTCTTGTTGTTCTCCTCGGTCAACATTGCCCAGAAATCGATTCAAAATGGAGCAGACGTCAATGCCAGGGACCGAAACGGACCTACAACTTTGCGTTATGCTATGTACAAGAATTATTTGGAGACTGTCTGCAAGATGCTATATTACCATGCAGTCAATGTTAGACTTAAATTTATGGAGCCTCCGCGCTGCATAAGTTTAGGGTTGATGTTTTACGAACGGTTATTGTCCGGTGGATTTGTGCTGCACTGCGTAAGCATCGGGTAATATCGGCAAGCCGTACCTATATTTAAATGGTGTCAGTATTTCTTACTTAGAGTTACTTTCAAATGTAATTTTGAGAAAAAAATAATGTATACGTTTTTACAACAATCATACGATGTCATTTATACAACACCCGGTCCAAAGGGCTGTAAGTTAATTTTTCGTTAGAATAGTTTACAAAATTATGCAAACTTCTTGCAGGAGTATAACATTCCCAACCAACTCGGAAATACGACTCTAAATACCGCAGTAATAGTGGGCAAGTTAGTTTACCTTTTCTTTCTGCTTCACCTTTCTTAAATTAATTCTCTTATCTTTTAGTCAGAATATGTTAGACAACCTTGTCAAGCCATATTTATATTTTACGAGCGTGCCTGTATATCGGTCCCGTTTCGGTCATATTTTATCATATAACACTTCAGCTTTTTGCATCAAACAAAAATGCAAACACGCAAGTAGCTTTTGGTTTTATTTAAAGATTTAGCGTACCACTCTAATCTCTATGCCGCTAGCTGTGCAGCTGTTTGACCCATCGCCTATAAGAACGTTTGTTTTCAGCATATTCAAAAACACATTCAATGAGAGCAAGCAGGATAATTTCAACTTCTGTCGCATTCTACCGTTAAAGTGTTGTCGAGCCTGGCGCGGGCTGCGTTCCCATTGGCCACATCTGCATGTCGGAAACAACGGCTTTGGGCGCGAAGCTCCGTTTAGGGTCTGTTTTGTGGGATTGAGTCTCGGCCCGCCAGCGAGTACAGTCGTATAGCGTGATTGTTTGGCGAGCTGCGCAAGTAGGTGTTTGTGCGTCTGGGTGTTTTCTCTTTGGTCCGTATCGATGGCGTGTGCCGCTCAGTAAGAAATTCAGGAGGCCTGTTAGGCTTTTCACTCCGACTTCCGGTCGGGATCCATTCTTCCGAGTGTGGCATATAACCGCATCGTAGATTTCTGTGATCGCACACTTTCCCGAGTAATTAAGAGGATTAGGAAACAGAAAAGTGAATAACGCAAGCAAAAAAAGTTCTTGGATGCCTAAATGGTATCTTCTGGAGCAGAGAGATAACAAAAAAAAGAAAATTCAACATCTATGAAACTATGGTAAAAAGTATGCTACTATATGGTGCTGAAACTTGGAGAATCACAGAAAAATACAAAGCCAAGGTAGAAACAGTTGAGATGATGCTATAAGGAGATCTCTATGTATTTCAAGAATGGACCATATCAGAAATCAAACAATAAAACAAAGAATGGGTATAGAAGGAAATATAATACAGGACATTGAAAGCAAACAGCTAACATGATATGGTCATATACAGCGTATGAATGAATCAAGGCTGCCAAAACAAGTTCTAGAATGGCAACCAGTAGAACTACGAAGAAGAGGTAGACCTAAATTAGAATGGCAGAGATCGGTACATAAGTCCATGAATGAACGAAATTTAACGCAAAAAGATTGTGAGAATAGAAGAGAATGGCGATTAGGTGTCGGACAACGTCGCAAGACGTTCTAAACCGGCTCATATATATATATATATATATTAAGAGGATTCTTGGAAGTCGCCGGGTTCCACCCACACCACGTCAAACGACAGCTGTAGCGATAGTCGCCGTCTGCCTAACGCAATCAACGTTTACGCTAGGAGGCTGAGCTGTCTAAAGTCAAGGTATTTTGTGCTCCTTTATTTGTACACTAATCGTTCATGTGATGCCGCCAGCTGGGTTTCATTTCTTGTGTTTAGGGTAAACCCTTGTACTACTGCGAGTGTATTTGTGTACCCTGACCACGTCGGCACTACTGTAACTTTTGGCCTAATAGATTTGTTTACTGTATTTGACTTGCGATTAACCCTTGTATTTGTGCATGCTTGTTTACAGGGTGACTTAGTCACGGTGTCAGGATAGATATAAGGTGAAGCCCGGAAGCGCCGTATAAACGTTGCAGGTAGGTCGGCGCGCTTGTCGCTACATTGTTGTCTCCAGCGTTAATAATTAAGTATTCTACCCCGTTTGGCTTTCAAGGTTCGATTAGGCGTGGGATATCCCCTATTGAAGCTTGTGGTGCCCATTTATTCGGTAACACTCTATATATACCGTTACCCTGTGGTGTACCTTTTCTAGGACCACGCCCATCTCCCTGAGCGTATTCGAGCCGTGGTCATTAGCCTGTTTTGTGCGATTTCCTGGGTGAGGACGTTTCCCGGACATGTTTAAGTATTTGGCACTCTCTCACCCGTGAGTGTAAACAGCGGTAAAACAGTTTGATACTGTAACAACCTACTACGACAAAGGGATGTCGACGTCAACTATAAAAACAACCTTGGCCAAACAGATTTGCATGTCGCCTTGTTGTGCTTCTTGGTCAACATTGCCCACAAATTGATTCAAAATGGCGTAAACGTAAATGCCACGGACCGGAACGAACGTACAGCTTTGCATTATGCTGTGTACAAAAATAATTTGAAGGCTGTCTGCATATTGCTATATTACGGAATCGACGCCAGTATCGCCAGAATCGTTGAAGTCATCAATAACACATTTGAAGGGAAAGCTTACTGTGCTGTGGTTTTCCTGGATGTAAGCCAGGCCTTCGACAAGGTCTGGCACGAAGGTCTGCTAGCCAAGCTTAAGCAGAAGTTATCCCATCCATTATTTATTATTCTGAAATCGCACTTACAGGAAAGATACTTCCAGTTTAAATACCAGAATGAAGTAACAGAATTAATGCAAATAAAAGCTGGTGTTCCGCAAGGCAGTGTTATGGGGCCTGTTTTGTACCTCATTTACACAGCTAATTTACCCACTGATAATAGCGCTATAACAGCGACGTATGCAGATGACACAACCATCCTGTAAACGCACCCAGATCCAGCAGTTGCTGTCCAACAACTGAGAGGCATTTAGATAAAATACAGCAGTGGTTCCAGAGATGGCGTATCAAGGTGAACGAGAATAAATCCGTCCATGTAACTTTCATTAAATGTAGAGGGCACTCCCCACAAGTAAACATGACCGTGTGCCGAATAAATGTGTTCGTGAAGCAGAGCAAAGTATTACTGTTGTTTAAAGTGCTAATGGTGATAAACTGCAATAAAGTGTGAACTATTGAAGCTGACTGTAAGTGTGCATTGAAATATAAAACTATTACTTAAGAACAAAAGCGCAATACACTTATTTAAGCGTGTAATAACAAATCGTGGCATTGTGGTGCTCGAAAGTTTTCGTGCGCATTGTACGTATCGGCGTTCTGCAAGGACTAACGTTTACAAATTATAATTATGCCTAATACAAGGCAAAATCGTCAAAGTCTTGAACTGGACGAGATAGTGTTGAAGTTGGAGGAAAAAATGGAATCGTTGTTTTCGAAATTCGAAGTTAAAATTGAATCGAAACTAGACTCACTACTAAAAAATATGGAAGAAGTTGAATATTACAAGTTCAAAAGTTGAAAATCTGGAGCAACAGATGGAAAATGTCTCGATAAAAATGAAACAAGATTATACTCGTCCAGACTGGAGCAGTACATGAAACGAAATAACCTTCGGTTTTTCGGCATACCTAAAAGCGACAGGGAAAATGTGCATGACCTTATATTATCTGTATTGCAATCCAAACTTAAACTATCAATAACAACTGATCATCTTGAACGAGCATATCGCGTTGGCCGGAAAAAAGGATCGACACCACGGGCTATCATAGTAAAATTCGTCAGTTACCGCACAAAGGCCCAAATACTGGCAAATAAAAGGTTGCTGAAGGGAACCAACATCTCAATTGCCGAAGATTTAACAAAAATAAGATATAATCTTATCAAACTGGCAAAGGCGAAGTTAGGAAAGGACAAAGTATGGAGTCATGAAGGAAATGTAATTGGAAATTTCAACGATGGGACCAAAAAACGAATAATCGATGCAGCTATGTTAAGCGGCCCCTAGACGATCAATATTTACGTCAATATATTGCACAATTTATTGTGTCAATATATTACGTGGCCAACCCACACGGTGCAATATTATTGCTCAATAAATTAGTTCACGGGTGATACTTGTGGAGTCAACATGTGGAATAATAAGAAGACAGCAAGTTGTGTGGCTATAGCATTGGTTATAGCTTCAAAAAAGAAGGAAAAAAAGAAGCGCAGGTGGATGAAGGAATGGTTTAAAGAAAGAAATAAGTACACTCATGAAAATCTGTTAAGTGAACTAAGAATTAGTGAACCAAGTGATTTTAAAAATTTTTGCGACTAGATAGTGCACTATTTGATGAACTACTGAGAATGGTTACATCCGAAATACAAAAAAGGGATACTATAATGCGAGATGCTATCCCTCCAAGTCAGCGTTTATCAATAACACTACGTTATCTAGCTACTGGAAATAATTTTGAAGATTTAAAATTCACAAGTGCTGTATCTCCACAATCCATAGGCATAATTGTAATGGAAACTTGCACAGCTATAATAAACTGCCTGAAGGATTACATAAAGGTTAGTAAAATACAACGATTATTTCAAAAATTATACAAAATTTATTTTATATGTAGCAATTATTTAAATTTTATTGAAAATTTGAAAAGTAGTGTGAAGTAGTGGGTTGCGACAAAGTATTATGCGACGAAGTATTAGAATGAGAGGATCCTGGAAGTTGTTCTATGTGTCCTGTCAGTTGAGGTAGTGCATGTGGGGTATCATAATAACTTGGTTGCATAGTAGTATATGGTGTAGATGTGCGACTAAAACAATTAATTTGTACAGAATCCCTGTGCAGAGTGCCCATTTGTCCCTTAAACAATACATCATTGATAGCCTTTTTCGCAAACATTTGTTGCTGCGGTGTCATTTTCTGAAGCTCTACTGCCCAAGCTGAAGCAATTTTGTCTGAGTCAGTTTGAGGTTGTTGAAGGTGATTGCGTGCTAGCGATATTAATTCTTCGGACTCATCAAGTTTCTTTGCCTTCTTTTTTGGAGGACCATTCTTGCGCTGTAAATTAATACGTATTTTAAGTAAACCTCTCATTACCTTTCTGTGAATAATAATTTTATTATTATTTTATAATTTTATTTTATTTGTAATTGCAGTTGCCAGCAACAGAAGCTGAATGGAAAGCTATTGCGAATGGATTTAATGATCGATGGAATTTTCCGAACTGTCTAGGAGCAGTAGATGGAAAGCATGTGTCAATTAAAAAACCACCACACACTGGCTCGCATTATTACAATTATAAAAAGTTTTGCAGTATTGTAATGATGGCAGTTGTAACTTACAATTATGAATTTATAATGGTAGATGCTGGTATCAATGGGCGAATATCAGACGGAGTTGTCTTGGCTCATACTGCATTTGGAAAAGCATTATCAGATAAATCACTTCAAATCCCAGAACCTGCTCCATTACCAAATAGTGAAAAAATACTACCTTTTGTATTTGTCGGGGATGACGCTTTTGCACTGACAGAAAATTTCATGAAACCTTATAGCCAAACAGGATTAACCGTGGGAAAAAGAATTTTTAATTATCGACTAAGTCGTGCACGTCGGATTGTAGAAAATGCATTTGGGATTTTAGTTTCCAAGTTCGGTGTATTTCAAAGACCTATTGCGCTATCTCCTGAAAAATCCCAAATAATTGTCTTAGCATGTTGCTATTTGCACAATTATTTAAGAAGAAACCAGCCTCAAATATACATGTGCAGCAATTCTATAGATGTAGAAGATATTGAGTCAGGAATTATTGTTGAAGGAAGTTGGAGAACAACTGGACAGTCCACATCACTTCGTACAACTCATGCCAGAAATTCACCCACAATTGCGAAAGCCATCAGCGATAGTTACTGCGATTTCTTCAATAATGAAAGGCAGATTGCATGCCAACATAAATTTGCATAAGTGAAACTATGAATAAATTAATAAATTGTATTTACTTACAGTAATTGTAGAAGTATTTATTGTTACATTATTGTCCGCATCGTCCATATCATCCTCAGCTTCCTTGTCATCCTCAATCCGAATAGTATTTTGCGACGTACTTGGTTCGTCCTGACCCACGAGAAACTTCATGTCATCAAAATACCATAATGTTGGTTCTGTTATATCGTCTGTCCCAGCACCACTTTTTTCAGAATATTTTATTCGGTTTAATTCCTTTCTGAAGTTAGTGCGCAACGAATTAAATTTTTTAACTAACTGCGACTTATCAGCATCCGGATAGTATTCTCTATATTTACGAAGCAACTCTTT
This sequence comes from Agriotes lineatus, assembly GCA_940337035.1. Taxonomy (NCBI): domain Eukaryota; kingdom Metazoa; phylum Arthropoda; class Insecta; order Coleoptera; family Elateridae; genus Agriotes; species Agriotes lineatus. Next base: position 37,573 of record CALNHX010003084.1, on the reverse strand, counting down.
GTACTGTTCATTTTTTTTTATTCTGTTGCTGTATTCCTTACTTTTGATATCCCACAGAGCAGGTAAGCTCCGATACACCTCAATGCATTCTAAAATGAACTTTCTTTCTTCATCTTTTCCCTTTGTAGCCATTGTAGATGTTTACTCCAACACTGTTAACACAGAACTGAACCAGTATTGTGCAATATTGCCAACAGACGTTGCAATATTTACTAGATTGCACAATAAAAATCAAACTGTTTTTGATTGACTCAATATATTGCGCAATCTTTCAATGTGATCTACAGACGCTCAATATTATTGTACAATGTCAATTATTGTGCAAGATATTGACGTAAATATTGATCGTCTAGGGGCCGCTTTATAAAACAATCAAGTTAAAATTTAGAGGTCGTCGTTCCTTAAAACCGGCAACATACATAAATAGCTGGTGCGGGTGATTACTTTATGAAAACGTGGGTACTCACATTTCTTTTCAGTTCTGTTCATTTCTTGTACGATTTTTGGGTAATTTTTGTAACTTAGAATTTATTGCACTGTTATTGTGGTAATTTTCATTTATTCACATTTTTAAAATTGTCTTTGTAGATGATAAATAAATATGTTGATTTGCTCTCACAACATTATCGAAATACGCATTTAATGTAATTTGAGCTCTTTTTTTACTTCTTGTATTTGTATATAGATCATTTACTTATAACTATAATTAACCATTAAGAATTTTTATATTTTTGTTTTATTTATAGGTATTCATTCCAAAAATTTTTGATAAAGATGCAGGAAGATGTGTTAGAGAGTGATACTACAATCTTCAATGACACGGAGCAGCGTCGACAGTTTTTCACAATTTCAAGGAACCTAGCTCAAATAAAGGTTTGCCACATTAATATTCGTAGTATAAATAAAAAATTTGATCAATTTATTTTATTCCTTGAGCATGTAAATATAGACTTTGACATTCTTGTTTTAAGTGAGACTTGGACAGTTTTTGATGTAAATGATTACAATTTGCCAACCTATACGCTGTACTCGTATTACAACGAAGGAAATTTCAATCAAAATGATGGAACAATTATACAGGGTGATTTTAAAATGTTTCGCCAAACTTCGGGGTATTGTTCTACACACCAAGGCAAGTAAAAAAGTCCATATAAACATGTGTCCGAAAATCGCGCGTTTCCGAGTTACGAGCAATTTCTGAACTTGTGAAGTAGTCCAGTCAATTGGTGCTCAAAAAGGGCGAATAGGGGAGAGTTTTGGTGGAGTTCTGATATTTGGTTCCTATATGTTTTTTGGGTCGCTGTGCACGAATATCAGGTTTTTCAATAAAATTTTAGACCGGAAACACGTTTTTTTAAGCAAAAACCTTGTAAAAAACCGATTTTTTTTAGTTTTTCTAAAAGTACCCAAAAGATATCTATCATTTATAACTATTGAACCTATATGAAATAAAAGAGGACACAGTTTCCTACACTTTATGTATGTGAGGTTTTTTTCTCCGATCAATCATTCAGCCGCGAGAGCGCCGCAAAATTATAGTCCAGTCAAATGGTAGAAAATAGGGGAAAGTTTTGGAGTTCTTATATTTGGTTCCTATATGTTTTTTAGGTCGCTGTACGCGAGTATCGGGTTTGCCAACATTTCAATTATGAAGATTCATTTCATATACCATTGTTGATTTACGAAAAATGTATAGTTTTCGAGTTACTTTGAAATAAACTGTCATAATTCCCTTTTAACACCTAACTTCGCGGCGCTCTCGCGGCTGAACGATTGATCGGAGAAAAAACCGCTAGTACATAAAATGTAAGAAATTTTACTCTCTTTTATTTCATATAGGTTCAATATTTACGAAATTGGATAGTTTTCGAGTAATTTTAGAAAAACTAAAAAAACGATTTATTACACGGTTTTTGCTTAAAAAACGTGTTTCCGGTCAAAATTCTTGTTGGAAAACCTGATATTCGTGTACAGCGACCCAAAAAACATATAGGAACCAAATATCAGAACTCCACCCAACATCTCCCCTATTCGCCCTTTTTTGAGCACCATTTGACTGGACTACTTCCCAAGTTCAAAAATTGCTCCTAACTCGGAAACGCGCGATTTTCGGACACATGTTTACATGGACTTTTTTACTTACCTTGGTGTGTAAAACAATACCCCGAAGTTTGGCGAAACATTTTAAAATCACCCTGTATATATTAAATTGGACATATATCAAAATTCAAATCGCATAAAAATCAGTGAGGTAAATTTCTTACGTGTCACATGCAAAATTAATAATATACAAATGGGGCTTATTGCAGCATACAGATCACCATCAGCCAGTACTACAATATTTATTTATGATCTTAAACCAACAGTAAAATATGCTAAGTTACCATTGGAAATGATTATCGGTGATATAGATATAGATATCACTAATGAGCTAGATAACAATACACATGATTATTTAAACGTATTAAAGGAGTTTGGTTTTGCAACTTATTTAAGCGCACCTACTCGCGTAACAGAAACTTGTAGTACATGCATAGATCATATTTTCATAAAATCCTCGGACGTAAAAGTCACCAAGATTCAACCAGCGGTTTTAAACAACGCTTTTACAGATCATTTCCCTGTTCTGCTACAGGTTCTCATTGACACCCCACCTCTTATTTATGAAACAGATTGCGAACAAAAACATGTGCTAAACCATATTAAATTAGTTGATAACATTAAAAATGAAAATTGGGATACTGTATTAAACACGCGTAATGCAAACTTAGCTACATCTATATTTATGAAATCTCTTTTGGATTACATTTCTAAAGCTACCAGAACTATACAAACTACATCTCGAAAAGCTAAACTTAAACCCTGGATAACTTCTGGTCTAATAAATAGTATAAGGCACAGAGATAAGCTTAGTAGGTTAACATTACGAAATACACAAAATGCTCAACTGAAAATTGAATTCAGAAATTACAGAAATTTATTAAATAAACATATCCGCGCGGCAAAAAGTAATTATTATTTAAATAAACTTAAATCGGCAAAAAAATAACAGTAGAAAAGTTTGGAAAACAGTATTAGAATCCATAAATTCCAGAAGAAATGTGTCGCATATTGGTAGCATAAAAATACAAAATGATGTAGAAACTGACGATAATAATAAGAAAAGTAACTGTTTTAATCAGTACTTCATAAATGTTGGTAAAACCCTAGCAATACAAGTTAAACAAAACCCGTCAACATCTGAACTCCTAAATTCCGAAAATGTTACACAAAATTCTATATTTCTTGTATCGGTAACGGATTCGGAAATACTTAGACATATTAACTGCTTAAAACCATACTCAGCCCCCGGGCTAGATGGAATAAATAACAAAACAATTAAAAGCATAGGTAACTATATCTTAACACCTCTGAAACACATTTTAATTTAGCTTTTGCAAGTGGAACATTTCCAAATGAATTTAAACAGTCACTAACCAAACCACTTTTCAAATCTGGAGATAAAACTAAGGTTAATAATTATCGTCCAATTACTTTAATAAATAATATAGCGAAGATATTAGAAAAATCTTTAAAAGAAAGGTTGATGTTCTTAAATAAATATAATTTATTATCAAATGCACAATATGGATTTCGTGAGAATAGGAGTACAGAAGATGCAATATTTGAAGTCACAAAAGTTTTATACAACAGTTTAGATAAAAACCTGAAAACCATTGTTGTCTTTATGAATCTTGCCAAAGCGTTTGACACAATATTCTTGCTTGTAAGCTTGAAAGATATGGAATGCGCGGAATAGCACATAAATTATTCAAAGACTATCTCACCAATAGAACACAAAAAGTACTAATTAACGAAGCTCTCAGTGATGAACTTGTGGTAGAATATGGGGTACCACAAGGTGCCGTACTCGGGCCAATTCTCTTTTTGCTATACATAAACGATCTTCTCAATATAAAAACGGGGGGTACAATGATTTCGTATGCCGATGACACAACATTAATTATCTCCGCCGAAACCTGGACAAATACCACTGAAAAAGTGGAATACGCTATGTCACTTGTAAAACAACAACTTGAAATAGACTTACTCACAATAAACTACACCAAAACAAATTTCATATGTTTCAGTATTAAAAAAAGTGAACATCCTGATATTGCAAATATTCAAATACACTCAAATTCTTGCTTAAAGGAACACAAACTAAACTGTTCGTGCGACATATCATTACAATCCACAAAGCATATTAAATACCTCGGAATCTATATTGACTGTAATTTAAAATGAGACAAACGCATAAACAACCTGTGTAACAAAATCAGAAAAACACTAAACAAATTTAAAACACTAAGCTCCATATTTCCACTGCAAATTAGCAAAATGTGCTATAGCGCCGTAGTAGAGTCACAATTACAGTATTGCATAACTGGTTGGGGTGGTGTGTATGACGTAACGCTGAAACCGTTACAAGTTTTGCAAAACTATGTCTTGAAAATTATTTACAAAAAAGATCATTTATACTCCACAGTGTCGCTATACAACATTAGTAACTTTTTAAATGTACGTCAACTGTATACTTTAAGAACAGCTATTTATTTGTATAAAAATCCAAGTGAACTAACTATCAGTAAACATAATTATTCAACTAGAAGCACTGTAACAAGAAGTAATGCCTTCATTCCTAAGTGTGTTAAAAAAAATTAGACAACGCCACATTACATATACAGGGGTAATAATTTTTAATCAAATGCCTTCTACATTAAAATCCATCAATAGCTTGTACTTATTTACCAAAAAAACGAATAAATGGATACGTGAGGCAAAACATAATCCTTTTAACTTGTTTGAATAAAAATCGTCTCTCTACCACAATCTGACTGCTCTTTTTCTTAATTTTACATTATTACTGTTATTGCATTATTTTGTATTTTTATTATTAGCAGGGTCGTGTCACGCACAAGCATTTTCTTGCTTATGTGGCAGTAGATTTTTTCATATGTAGTAAATTATAATTTGTATATTTATGCTAATAAACTTACTTACTTACCTACTACCACAGGTTGATAATGTTAAATACTTAGGCATTCATTTGGATAAGGGACTTACATGGCGCACTCATATATGGAAGATGATGCAGCTTGGACTGAAACTAAAGAAATACTACTGGTTGTTAGGTAGAAACTCCTAATTATCGCTTAAAAATAAACTTCTTATATACAAGGTAGCACTGAAACCAATTTGGACCTATGGGATCCAGTTATGGGGCACTATCTCTAGATCTAACATTGATATATTGGAGAGGTAGCAATCCAAAGTTTTACGTTTAATAACTAATGCCCCATACTACATTCCAAACATTGAAATCTGAAATGATTTAGAAGTGGCCACCGCCAACGAAGAAATTATAAGGTTTAGTGTCAAGTATCTAAATAAGTTAGAAGTGCATTAAGTGTCACAATCAAATTAATTAAGTAAATACAGGAGGGTCGTCATTGGACGACTTCTCCCACACTGTTCAAGACGATCAACATACTTACGTATTGTCAGTTGTAATTGACAGATTGTAATTAACTAATAAGAAAAAAAGTATTTTGTGCAACTCCAATATGACCGCCTTTATGTTCGCTCTTTGCAACAACCAGATGGATTTGGCTGAAGCACATTTTAATTATTACGATGATTTTTCTGACGAGTTGTATGGTTTCACGGCTTTGCATTGGGCAGTGTGGCATGAGAGCTCCTTGACTTTGAAGTTGATAGAGGCTGCAGCAGACGTGAATTGTATAACGGGCTCCCACTGCAACATACTTGATACTTCGTTGCGTTGCCGTAATGGTGGGTTACTGTAGGTACACAGGTACACAGACGTGCACAAGTGTAGATATGCCAAAAAATTATGTGTGACTTCTGTTTAATTTAAATATTATCAATAATGGTTATTTTGTATTTTGGCGTTTGCAATAAATAATTGCTTGAAATTAAAGATTGATTTCTTTACATTCGCTTTAACGCGCACTATTTCCCAACCGGATGTGCATGGATATGCTAGGTTGGATAATCGTGTGCACCTGCACTTTTGCACATTTTGCTACATTGTGGTTTTACACTTGCATTTTCTTTACATATTGTTCTACAAATTTAAAATAGAATGACTAACACTTAACTTAACGTTTTTTAACTAATAATAGATGTATCCTTTACTCTCTCTTATCTACAAATGTCTGTTTTATTTTAAAGGTTATTGGCCGTTCTATGATATAGTTGCAATAAATTAATAAATAAATACTTTTTTGTATAGTGCTCATGAAAGTCTTTTTTTTAACGAAAAATCGTATTGAAAGTACCACTTTTTTAACGCAAAATCGTGAAAAAAAAACACTTTTTCTACAGCCGTCAAAAAAAACGTGACATTTATGCATCGCTATAGATACGCGAAGTTTAACTTTTTTTAACACGTGAAAAATAGATATTTATGCATTAAGGGAGATATGAATATGTTTTTTCCCTGAGGTTGACATGTGTTACAGACCGAGGGTAAAGAACATGAATATCTCCCGTGGTGCATACAATATTTTATCTACTAGCATATTCGTAAAAACAGTATGAAATTTCAAAATGTCATAATGACATTTAATATTAGAATATGTAAGTAACATCAAGGATTGCCTCGTTGTACGGTTGCTAAGACGTTAACTGTAATTGCATTGTTACCATGAGTTTGAGGGAGAAATAATTTGACAAGTCCCTTGGGAGTTATGAGTGGCTTTTCATATTTTGTTTCTATGACGAAAATGTACAATATCATGTTGCTAGTAGTACATAATAGTTATTTTCATGACAAGCGTCGAAAGTAGCAAATATCGTGCGAGTGTTGATTAGACAAACGAGGGCGTAGCGAAGCGAAGCCCGAGTGGATCTAAAACACGAGCACAGATATTTGCACTTTCGGGCGAGTTATGAACACTATTTTTTAGACGACCACTCAAAGTAAATTCTATTTTTAAGAATTGTTTTTATTTCGTTTGCAAAATTGATCGTTATATTATTATTGGTACAATTATAAAAAATTAGAGCTTGTTGGAAGCAGAGCAACGAATAAAGCAAAAGCGTCTGGATTATTTGAATCACTGTCTGCTGAATTGTGTGACAAACGTGAAAGTGACGTTTGTCACACAATTAAGCAGGCCGTGATGTGAATAACTTTGTGCCGTTACGATATGACTAGCACGATATAATATCGTGCTAGTGTATGAAATTGTCAACTTTCTGTAGTAGGCTGCTGTCGCGATAATGTTACTTTCATACGTGGTCGTCTAAAATAGTTATTTACCTAACAAGTTCGGGAAGTTAATTTTCCCGAATGAGCACTTTGTTTGCAGCACGACCGAAGGGAGTGCTGCATGTAGTGCGAATTCGGGAAAATTCTTCCCGAAAGAGGTAGGTACAATGTTTTTTGTAACGAATAACTCAAAATATTTAAAAAAGTAAAAAAAATATTATTTAGTGTTTTACAACTTTACTGAGTTGGCAGCACAAATTACTAAATTTTTATACGTATCCTAGCACCTGTTAGCTTTTGTTGACGTTTACAGCGCCCGTGGAACACACAATTGCCATAGTTTTTGTGGGAAAGTAAAAAACACCCCGGTGCGGGAAAAGTCATTTTCGGCGCATCGGGAATGACCGGGAAATATGAATTTTGAAATCATGAGTGCAAAAATAATATTTCTTTACGGCTAGCAGTTAAAAAAACGGATTTGGAACACCATTTCCTTAGTTACAACACATATAAAACGTTACGCATATAATAATATTACTCTACTTATTTACTATATACGTATGATTTTGTTGCAAAGAATCTTTTATTCTTTTTTTGACGGCTGTAGAAAAAACGTAGTTTGTATTTCGTGGCAAAATTCGTGTTTTTATGGCGCGTTTGAATGACTTTTCTGCCTCCAGCTAACGGTCTCGGCGAAAATTGACATTCTCACGCGCCATAAAAAAACACTAATTTCGCGCACTTAATACAAAAATTACTATTCTTTAACTATTTTATTGAAATGTCAATTTGACAGTTGTAAATTCCGAAGTCCTTTTCGACTAAATTTCGAGTTACAAGAGGTCGCTATGCGAAAAAACTACGTGTACAACACGTTTTGAAAGTCCCTTTTTTTTCATTCATGTGCTTGATTAACTCGGGCTTCGCCTTCGTTAATCAAACTGCAAATTACTATTGTACAACACGTTTTGAAAGTCCCTATTTTTCATTCATTTGCTTGATTAACTCGGGCTTTACCCTCAGTAATCAATCTGCAAATTCATGAAAAGAAGTATAACTTTCAAAACTAGTTGTACAATAGTAATTTGCAATTTGATTAACGAAGGCGAAGCCCGAATTAATCAAGCAAATGAATGAAAATAATGATTCAAGACTTACTTCCATAAAAATATTCATCATATCAGTGTAGGCTGTTTTGTAATATCAGAATTTATTTACAACAAGCAAACGGCGCGCTACGCGCACGTGTGGCGCACGTGTGAAATAGGATACGCGAAAGGTCATGCTCCGAGCCGACCGCTAAAATAAGAAAAACAAAACCTAAACAAATATAAACATCTGCGAAGCCGGAACGTGAGATTTGATTTTGTGCCACAGACAGACAGACACACATTAAGGAAAATTATATTATAGTGCAATGACTTATGTGATATATTATTTTATATTGTAATGAATTAGCTTTAACTATAAATCACCACACAATACTTTTTATTTGACTTTAAACGGACATTGAATTTTTGGTGAAAAACAACTCCGGGTTCTTTACTTACTGGCAATGTCGTTAAAATTGGTGTTTTGCCCCTATCTGAATTACTTATCTGAATTAATAAGTCGGAAAGTGTATGTATCTTCACTTGTGCAAACTTGAAATGTGAAACAACAAACTGTTAAAAACAAGCAGTCTCGAAGAAATTGTACTTTACACTATAATTTGAAAATCAGTGGAAAACTTGTACCGGTCTGTAAGAGAATGTTCCTTTCCACCTTCGGTGTTAAAGAACGGTCAGTAAGAAATTGGGCCCTTTCTTCGACAGCAAGAGGTAGTATGTAAAAATGCCACAGAAGGTGGTGGCAAGGAGGATAAATTAAAAATAAAGAGACAAAACGTTACTAAATTTCTAAATGAACTTCCAAATATGCCATCGCATTACTGTCGCTCCTCCTCCACTAAATTATATCTTGAACCAATTTATCAGTCGTACGCTGATGTCTACAAGGTTTATAAAAAATACTGTAGCCAAAACGAAATTTCCGACGTAAGTGGTCGATGGGTTTTTACTCAAGAACTGCAGAAGATGAATATTGGTCTATTTCAACCTAAAAAAAAACAGCGCGATTTGTGTTTCGCTCATAACCTACGAAATAATGTGACTGAGTCAGACTATCAAACTCATATCCATGCAAAGGATAGAGCACGAGAGGAAAAATGTATTGATAAGGAAAAAGCTTTGGCTGGTAAAGTTTGTGTGTTTACTGCAGATGTGCAAGCAATTCAGTTAGTTCCATTCACAAAAACAGGCGGTCTGTAGTTCAAGCAAAAGTTGGTGTGTAAAAACTACACTATCTATCTACAATGTAGCAACTCGTATTGTTGTAATTACCCTATTTATAAGTAATGCTTTCGAAAAAAATTGTTTTGCAACAAAAGTTGCAATTTTTAAATAAGGTTAAAGAGAACAAAGAGGTTCTCTTTGGAGCTTTCTCTAATACGCTGTGGAAAGAGCATAAAGTCGACCAGTGGAAGGAGTTGGCCAATCTTGCTCGAAGTGTATGTTTAATGCCGCCAGAGGACTGGACATATGCCAGAGATACGCTTTGGCAAAATATGAAGAAGGGTTCAGTGGTAAGTAACGTGCATCTGGTTCACTATCTTATTTTCCACTGTGTTGTCCCTTCGTCCCTACATTGACTAGCATTCTGAACAGTGTGATGATCCATATACTTACTATACAAATTTGTAAATTTATAAAATATTATTAGATTTTAAAATTTGTTCATTACTCAAAAACTTGTACGATAATATAATTATGTTCTAAATTCTAAAACAATTTATCAGCTGTTGTAATCTAGCTCAAGCCACAGCAGCAGCAGGAGGAGGAACTTAATCTTCGAGATCCGGCGATTCCGGTGCATCATCCACTGGAGACTGGACCTTCGTCCCCGAAATCTGGTGCGTTGTCCATTGGACGTTAGTCATCTACCAATCTACTTGATTGTCATGCGGAGGAAGATTAGTTTTTGATATATTGCATAAGTTGTACAACATTTAAAAATATTTTCCGGAAATACCGGATTGATTCGCAAATAGTTTAAACAGGGAAACTTTTCTTTTAGTATTCCAAATGCGTTTTCTATAATCCATCTCGTTCGTTTATGAGCATTTTGAGCTGAATTCAAGAAATCTTCACATGTTGGATATATGCTAAAATTATTGCATTGGGATGAGGTCTTCAACCGTATTATATATATATAACCATATTCTACGAAATAATGAACTATTGGGGAGTATCCTAGCATCGTGTATGCTTCCAGGCCAATTAGCACTCACATAGTACAATTTCATAACTGGTCCACAAACAGTCATACACTTTATTGAGTGTTTTCCATGTCGATCTACGTAAGTCGCTCCATTAACAGTATTGGCATCTATATCTATGAGTGTTCCGTCAATTGACCCACACACCTCAGGCATACCTGCCATTTCGTGAAATTGCTGTACCACGCTTAATATGGCAGGGGACCATGCTACTATTTCATTAAATTTAATTTGGTTGACAGCATCCACAAAATTATGAAAGCATCTACAAATAGTAATTTTTGAAATCCCATGCATATCACAAATATCATGGCACTGTACACCATTTACCAGCTAGTGTAGTGCAACTGACATTTTCTGTGCAGGTGACAGCCCATACTAACAGTTGGTATTATTTTCCAGTGTTGGGGAAAGATCTCGAAGATTTATGAATTGTGTCTTATTCAACCTGAATCTCTCTATAAATTCCTCATTAGAGAGAAAGTGCAAATCAGTTCTTGCTCTAAACCGATATTTCGCTCGGACAGCAACATCTTCTTCACTAAAATGACTTGCACTTGAACTTGAACTTGACCACCTATTGCGCAATAGGTGCACCAAGAAAGATTTATTGATACTGACACTTGAGAAGCTCGAACCCACGGTTTAGGATAGGTACTCATGGGACGCGTTTAAACTTCGCATTACATAATTTTTCGAAACCGATTCTGTCAGCCGACGTTCACGACAGACTTCGCGAAAGAAAGCAGCTACCCAAAGAATCTCTGCGTAGCTACGTTTATGAGATGAAATCTATGGGTTCTGGGGACCTCGACGAAGCCAGTATAATAAATTATGTAATTCGTGGTTTAGCAGACGCAGGCCTGGCAGAACATTTCTTTACAAACGCGCCAACAACGGTCGAAGATTTTTTGCACAAATGCGAGAGCTATCATTTAAAAAATTTAGAATTTTTGAGCCCAAAACCAAATGTGGGGATTCTAGTACGTTCGTGCCTCGCGAAAAAAAAGAAGAGAAATCCTTATCGAACGAGACTGCTAAAACTCGCGATTTATACGATCGCTCGAGTAACTTTAAACTTACTGACAAAGCCATCTGCCCGTTATGCCTAAAGGGAGTTCACCGTATGAAGGATTGTCCAGAAGTTAGTTGCCTGAAGTGTTCTAAAAAAGGACACCTTGCTCGCGATTGCAAGGAAACTACGAGTAAACAAGTGTTAGTTGCTGACATAAATACCCGTATGACAGTCGCCTTAAAATTAAACAATCGTGCCGATGTGGCATTAGTAGACACTGGGTCTGCAGTAAATCTCATTACAAAGGAAAAAGCCGATAAACTTGAAATTCATTACGTAGAAACCAACGATAATGGCGTCAGTCCCGTGACACTTAGCGGACTCAACGGAACTTTGTGCAAAAATGTTGGTGTAGCAAGAGTACCCGTTGTCATAAAAGGTCAACAGTTTAGCGTTACCTTTTATATAATGGAAAATAGCGCTATACCAGTACCAATTATACTCGGGGCAGACTTCTTGAATCAGCCACATGTTGTACTTACCGTAAACAAAGGGGTTGCAGACATTCAGGTGGAAGACTATTTGGCTGATACCCAAACTACCGATTTTAAAATTAATCCAGATGTCCCCAAAGAGATTGTCGAAGAAATAACAACAGTAGTGGAAACTTTAAAAGAAAATCCTAAACGCTCAGTAACTATACCCGGCTTCGAAATGGAAATTAGGCTATCTTCTAACGAACCCGTGGTTTACCGGCCGCGCCGATTGTCGCTAGCGGAACAAGAGAACGTCGAAAAGATTGTCGCAGACTGGCTTTCGAAGAATATTATCCGACCCAGTAAGTCGGGGTACGCTAGCCCGATCGTACTGGTTGAAAAGAAAACCGGGGAAAAGCGTTTATGTGTCGACTACCGAGCGATCAACAAAATCACTTACAAGGACAAATTTCCTCTCCCGTTAATAAACGACCAAATAGATGCACTATCTTCCCACGTCTATGCCTTGGACTTGAAAAACGGCTTCTTCCATATTCCCGTAGCGGAAAGCTCAAAACAATACACCGCCTTCGTTACTCATAACACGAACTTTATGAATATAACTACACCCCGTTGGATTATCGAACAGCCCAGCTGCATTCCAGCGCCACATAAATAAAATATTCGAACCATTGATCAACCAACGTGTGGTTTTGATCTACTTGGATGACATCCTTGTAATATCAAAGACGACTGACGAAGGCCTTGAACGGCTGAAATCCGTATTCAAATTAATCGATGACTATGGGTTGCAACTACGACTAGACAAATGCTCTTTTCTACAAACCGAAATCGAATACCTAGGGTTCATAATACGAAAAGACGAAGTGAGACCCCAAACACGTAAGACCGAAGCTGTTTCAAATTTCCGATCCCTACAACGGTGAAACAACTTCAACGATTTTTGGGGTTAGCCGGTTACTTCCGCAGATTTATACCGTCTTACTCTACTATAGCACGACCACTAACACGTCTACTGTGCAAAGAACAAACATTTGTGTTTGGCCAAGAACAACTCGAATCTTTTCAAACGATCAAAGATTTGCTTACCTCCGAACCTGTATTAAAAATCTACTCGCCAGTTAGAGATACCGAACTGCATACCGATGCGAGCTCCTACGGCTACGGATCAGTACTAATGCAGCGCCACGAAGACGGCAAATTTTACCCAGTATACTACATGTCCAAATCGACGACAGAAGTTGAATCCCGCTACGACTCATTTGAACTGGAACTTCTCGCAATCGTACGAAGTTTAGAAAAATTTCGGGTTTATCTTCTCGGAATCAACTTTAAATTGGTAACAGATTGCAACGCACTTAAGCTGTCTTTGTCCAAACGCGAAGTAAACTCAAGAATCTATCGCTGGTCAGTCATACTAGAAGAATATAACTACACTGTAGAACATCGGTCCAGTGAAGCAATGCAACATGTTGATGCGCTCAGTAGAGTCGACATGTTGGTAGTCGATCGACCAAGAGACGGTGGTACCCACCTCCTTCAAGCAATGCAAACCAAAGACCCGGAATTGCAGAAACTGATTTCTGTTCTCGAAACTGGTTCCGACTTGCCCAACAAGTGCTACAAGCTAAAGAACGGAATACTTTGCTATGAGACTGGACAAGACCACACTGTCTTTGTAACTCCACGAAGCATGCGGAGGAACGTTGTCAAGTCAGCTCACGACGACAATGGCCATATTGGAGTAACAAAGACAGCAGAAATAATAAGAAGAACCTACTGGTTTCAGCTTCAACGTTATGTCCAAAAATACATCAAAAACTGCTTAACATGCCTCACATTTAATCCCACCACCGGTAAACCAGTTGGAGAGTTATACAGTATACCCAAAGGCAATCTCCCCTTCCTCACACTCCACTGCGACCATGTAGGCCCCCTAGACAAATCCACAACTGGGTATAGGCACATTTTATCGTTATCGATGCATTTAGCAAGTTCGTGTTTCTAAATCCCACCAAGTCAACCGCGACGAAAGGGGTTGTGTCGATATTAAAAACTGTATTCGGCTTGTTCGGACCGCCAAAAACAATGATAAGTGACCGAGGAAGTGCCTTTACGTCACAGGACTTTTCCGCGTTTATGATAGACAATGGTGTGAAACATGTACTCAACGCTACCGCTACCCCACGCGCAAACGGACAATGCGAACGGTACGATCGAACCGTTATTAACGTGTTGACCAAGTTAGTGGAAAATGATCGCGACTGGTCGGAAAAACTAGTGCGGGTACAGCAAATATTAAACACGACATTCCAGCGCAGCCTTTCCGCTTCCCCTTCTCAAGTGTTTCTCGGCTACGATCTTCGCGTGCTGACAGATCAGCCCCTACGAGACATTGTTGCCGATGTCCTCCAAGTAGAACCTGATCACCGCAACCAACGACGTCAATTTCGCCTAGAAGCAGAAGAACACCAAAAGGAAGTTCAGAATGAAAACAAACACAACTATGACCTCCGACGTGGCCACCACCTCGTTATGCGGTCGGCGACTACGTGGTGGTAAGAAGTATTGTTCATCGTCCTGGGCATTCTAAAAAACTGCAGCCCAAATATCAAGGGCCGTATGTGGTGGAAAAGACATTGGACCATGATCGCTACATAATAACCGACATTCCTGGCACACAACGCACGCAAAAATTTTATACCGGGACACTACCTAGTGACCGTCTACGCCTGTATTTACCAGACAAAGAGTGGGACGAAGCATCCTCAAACGAAGAGTCAGTTTCTGAAGATGAAGGCAACGACGGCCGAGACGTCCTTTCTATCAGGATGGCCGAAGCTGTAGGATCCCACCTCCTCGGCGAGCGGGACGCAGGCGCGAGTTAGTTCTAGGTTCAAGATGGCGTAACGACGACGCACACATATCTGTCACACCTATCTGTTTGTATGCAAAACGAGTTCTTAATAAACAATTAATACTGTCGGTGTTGTGTTTGTGTAAATAAGACGACGCTACAGCTCTAGGAGATCCCGTTTAGGATACAACGCTTATTTTTGTTTTAAATAATTATGGCAGTAAACAATTATATTATTATTCTTAAAAATTAAATGTTTACAAGCAAATTGCGCGCTACGCGCACGTGAAATAGGATACGCGAAAGGTCACGCTCCGAACCGAGCGCTAAGATAAGAAAAACAAAACCTAAACAAATATAAACATCTGCGAAGCCGGAACGTGAGATTTTATGTTGTGCCACAGACAGACACACATTAAGGAAAAGTATATTATAGATGTTTACTTCTATGTAGATTAAAGATTTTATTTTGTGTGCAATAAACAGCAATACTTTGTATATTTATTTTATTAACCACAATAAACCAAACTACTTTCTGAAACTTATAAGCAAAAAACGCGTATCTCATATTTTTTATTGTTGCTAAATGTTATACCTCGTAACTCCACTAATTAATTAAATAATTATGAAACTATATAGTTTGGGTTTGTTACATTTGGAGAATTGTTTTCTTTTGGTAATGACATAATGACAAGTATATAAAAATTTGACGTAAATTAACAAAATTAACCAGTTTTTGTGCTCTCCTGAAAAATTATGTTTTTTGAGATATGTGGTTTAGCCAGAGCAACGACGATATATAATTATGGCCCCGTCTGTATAACGTTATGACACGTAAATTTTTACGCCTTTGCTTCAGGGTTGGCAGCGCGCAATTAAGACAACGATAAATACATACCTTCTTTTGCTTGAGAAAAAAGTGGCACCTTACAGTATGTCATGGTTATGTTGGCTTCATAAGGGAAGCTTATATTTGTAAATGTTTCAAAATCACCGGTTGCCGTGCAGTAAATTTTAGAATTAAATTTACGGAGCCTCCACGCTGTATAAGTTTAGAGTTGATATGTTTGACGATCGGTTACTATCGGGTGAATTTGTGCTGCACCTGCGTTAGCATCGGGTAATATCGGCAAACCTTATTTAAAAGATGTCAGTATTTCTAATTTAAGAGTTAGTTTGAAATGTAATATTGAGAAAAAAAATTAATGTATACGTTTTTATCGCAACAATCATACGATATCATTTATACAACAACCGGTCCAAAGGGCTGTAAGTTAATTTTTCAATAGAATAGTTTCAAAATGCAAATTTCTTGCAGGATTATATCATTCCCAACCAACTCGGAAATACGCCTCTGCATACCGAAGTGATACTAGGCAAGTTAGTTTACTTTTTCTCTCTGCTTCACCTTTCTTAAAATAATTCTTTTAACTTTTAGTCAGAATATGTTAGACCACCTGCTAGAACAAAGCCATATCGACGTAGACTATAAAGACAAACTTGGTCAGACGTGCCTGCATGTTGCTTTGTTGTGCTCCTCGGTCACCATTGCCCAGAAATTGATTGAAAATGGAGCAGACGTCAATGCCAGGGACCAGGTAGGACGTACAGCCTTGAATTATGCTGTGAAGAAGAATAATTTGGAGGCTGTCTGCATGTTGCTAATGTTGCTATGTTACAGAATAGACGTCAGCATTTTGTGCAACGCCAATATGACCGCCTTCATACTCGCCCTTTGCCACAACCAGATGGATTTGGATGACGCACTGTTTAATTATTACGATGACTTTTCTGGCGACTCGTATGGTTTCACGGCTTTGCATTGGGCCGTGCGCATGCAAGCTTCTTGACTTTGAAGTTGATAGAAGCTGGAGCAGACGTGAATTGTATAACAAGCTCCCACTGCGACATACTTTATATTTCGTTGCGTTGCTGTAGTGGTGGGTTACTGTGGGTACACAGACGTACACAAGTGTAGATACGCCAAAAAGTTACGTGTGACTTCTATTTAATTTAAATATTATCAATAATGGTTATTTTGTATTTTGGCGTTTGCAATAAATAATTGTTTGAAATTAAGAATTGATTTCTTTACATTAGCTTTAACGCCCACTATTTCCCAACCGGATGTGCATGGATGTGCTAGGTTGGAGAATCGTGTGCACCTGCACTTTTGCACATTTTGCTACATTGTGGTTTTACACTTGCATTTTCTTTACATATTGTTCTACATATTTAAAGTAAAATGACTTAACACTAACTTTAACGTTTTTAAACTAACCCTAGATGTAATCTACTTATTACACGACCTATTTTGGCTTACGTGCCCGCCATTGCTCCACTCTCTCTTATCTACAAATGTCTTTTTTATTTTAGATATTATTGACTGTTCTATAATATAGTTGCAATAAATGAATAAATAAATGCTTTTTCCGTCAACCTACCTATAAAATGTGATTTTACGGACGCATTTACGTACGAAAATAGTTACTTTTTTGGACACCATTAATTTTTCGTCAGCAAACACTTTTCGTCCGCAAATGCTTTTCGTCCGCAAATGCTTTTCGTCCGTAGACACTTTTCGTCCGCAAACGCTTTTTGTCCGCAAACGTTTTTCGTCCTCAACAACTCTTATAATTCGGACTCCATCTTAATTTTTTTCAAATTATGACGGTTGACGGAAAAATTTAATATGCACCTCGGGCGAAAACTGCTTTTTATGGCCTTGCCTGATTGCTTGCCTCGGCTATCGCCTCGGCCAGCAATTGCAAGCATCTTCCATAAAAAGCCAGTTTTTCAGCCTAGATACATAAATAACTATTTCTTGCTGACTTCTGCAATTATGTGTTTTATTTTAAAGATTATTGACTGCTCTATAATATAGTTGCAATAAATTGTCCCAACTATGGTCCTGTGTTGATTTATTAAGAGAAATATACGATGGACTATAGTTTGTTGTTTACTTCATACCACAATTATGGTCCAAAGTTTATAAATAAAAAAAAATATATAGATTACCAAAAATATTTAATATCGATTTCTAATCTTTCTATGGGTAGATAATATCAGTAAAAAAACTTTTTTGAAAAGCTTTATTTTATAAGCTGCAAAAAAAACATTAAAAAATGGTGTGATTTTGGACCATGCTTATGTGAAATTACGGATCACTTATTTAAGAATTTGCCTATACTGCCATAAATATATTGTTCTCGGTCAGTTTTTTGCCGTTTGAAGAAAAAATATAGACCCATAAGTTTTTTTTTAATTTGAAGAAATCCGAGAAAAAACTACTCAACTGCTGTAAGTCTTCAAAAACATATATACAGTTTTAATATATTTTTTAAACTTTATTTGATTTGTAAGCTTTCTTCTATTTTTAAACAAAAACAAGAGTTTCTTGTAATTGTAAACATTTCTAAATTATTAAATACCGTAAAAATTAAAAAATATATGAACATTTACTCTTAGTCATTTCAAAAATTTATTTTTCTCGTAAGCCCTCCAATAAAATTGTTTATCATTTATGTTGATTTTTATTTTACGGTTGTCTTAATTTTGAACTTACCTATTTCAAAAACAAACACACAACCTGAAGAATTAAGTGATTTTGAGGAAGAACTAAATTATATAAAAGACATGTATTCATCGCAAGGATCGTCACTACTAGAGGAATTTCTATCGCAGCAGGGTAATGAAAATTCCAACTTTTTAAAAGTAGTGTTAAGTTCTGGAAAAACCAAGACTGTGAAGAAATCGACTTTGTGTAGCTCTTCCAGAATTCAAATGAAAAGCTAAGCACTGATAGACTGTTAAGATTCCAAGGACGCCCCACTGAAAATTTAAATTTAAATAGAATTAAAACCTCACCCAAAACTCTTTAAACATTTGTATTCATACAATAAGCATGTTCAAGTATTATTCTACATTTAAAACAAATATATTGTGATGATATAAACAACTATAATTAATAAAATTACTCTATATCTGTAAATCGGCCCTAATTACCTTTACTATCATAATGTGCCCGGCTAATATTTTTTTTGCACTACTAGTCTCAGAACGCACCGTTATTGGCCTATTTTTAGGTCGTGAAGTTGATTTTCTCCACCAAGGGAGAGAAAGTAAAATAAACAATTTTCACCGTGGTAACTAATAAATTGCTAAGTTACCAAATATGAATATTTTAATTTTGACGTTTTAAAGAGCTGTATTGTCAGGTTGACAGTTAAAATATTTTCGAAATTTGTTGGGAATTTAGATATTAAGCCGTTTGGTAGTGCAAAAAATAGTATATACACCACGGTAGCGAATCGTCTTATAACCTTCGCGCTTTAGATACTTCGCGCTGCGCGCTCAGTATCTAATATGCGCTCAGGTTATAATACTGCGCTTCGCTACCTTGATGTATAATATACTATTATTCTAAGCTTTTATAATTAACAAAATTACTCTATCTGCAAGGTTATGTCGCTACATCAAAATTTACTATTACTAACTTGCTAACTCATCTAACTAGAATTGACTAAAATTTGACGGGAATGAGACATTTCGCCGCGGCCGTTTCGCCGCCGACGCGACGTTTCGCCGCGGCCATTTCGCCGCGGCCGTTTCGCCGCGGCCGTTTCGCCGCGGCCGTTTCGCCGCGACCGTTTCGTCGCGAGCTGCCGTTTCGCCGCGGCCGTTTCGCCGCGGACATTTCGCCGCGGGGTGCCGTTTCGCCGCCGACTTTTCGCCAAGAAATCTATACAGGGTGCTGACTTTGAATACGTTTCATAGGGAAAATGCATGTGTTTATGAAATTACTTAAATTCTTGCTTCCCATTATTTTTTATAGCAATTTTTTATTTAGATCTCTCTAATGGACAAACGTTTATTTAAACCAATACGAACCATTAAATACCCTTTATTTACAACTGTTAAACAATACCGTTTTTATTTTGCGATTATTTGTCAATTATGATATATATTATTAACTAAAATCACAATGCCTGTTGTTTATATTTCATAATTACATCGATACCGCCATAAATGCATGGATACCACCATAATTACATCGCTAATACGGATTTATGTGCATATAATCAAACAGGCCATAAACTGCTTTTTCGAGTTGACAGTTATCAGTCTGTCAGTTTGAAAATAATAATTTACACTTCTTTCGTCCCAAACCTAAAATGGAAAACGATAGCGACAATAGTGCTGTATTCTCCCTGAAGTACGCCAAGCCGGCAAACAAGCTACACAAAATTTACTCCCAGAAAAGTGGAAGAAAACTTATGATATCGCATACAAAAATTTTCTGGAATGAATGTAAATAAAGTAGTTGTAAATAAAATAGCGTATTTCACTCGCATATAATAGCTATTATTAGTACACTCAGATGGCTTAAAGAACTCGCTCGCTTCGCTCGCTCGTTATTTAAAAGCCATCTTCGTGTAATAATAGCATCCATTATATGCTCGTATAATAATATACTATAATTTTATCATAAAATTGGTTCGGTTAAAGGTCTCATTTAGCATAAATTCTAAAAATCGCACTTGCCATGATTACGTAAAACGTCAACAAGAACAAGCAAGTGACAGATTATTCTGTTTTACGAAATCATGGCAAGGGAGATTTATTAAAATTGTGTGGAATTAGACATTTAAGAAAACCTGTTTTATTATAAATTTCAAGCTATTCAATGGTTTGAATTGGTTTCAATGAACGTTTGTCCAATAGAGAGTCAGCATTTAAGCAAACATTTCCCACAAAAAAGAATGGGAAGCAGGAATTTAATTGATTTCATAAATACATGTATTTTCCCTATGGAACGTATTCAAAGTCAGCACCCTGTATACCTTTTCAACGAACTTTTTGCTGCACCTTGCAGCTCGAAGCGAAAACCATGCAAAACTAGCAACCCTGTGAGACAAATGTCTCATTTAAAAAAACAAAAAAGACCGTTTTTCATATAGAACGCGTATTAAATCAAACCACACGTACGTATACGACGTCATTGTTGGTAGCAAACTACCATTCGCATTCGCCCTTGATAAAATTTGCCTAGAATTCACGTGAACGACGCCGTTCGAAATATTCTGGAAGTTGTCAAAGTGGTTGCCTAACCGATCGACGGATTAAGGGGCTGAAACAGCATCTCGGACGCATTTTTCGTGCCAGCAAAATGGTCGCCTTTTGTGAATTATTATAGGTAGGATAACTTCTACATAGCAAAATTTTTTCCGTGTAACTTAGAGCATTATCTAAGAATTTCTGAGTACTAATCCCCGTCGGAAGGAGTGTAGCTTACGGGCAACCAGCCATTAAGTTAAGTTACTTCAGCGCTAATCCTCGACCCTGCAAAATAGGGATTACCAATTCCAGGTATACCCGTTCTAGAGGTACCCGCTCTTTCTGTGAAAATACATTCCACAAAGTTTAAACCCTGTTAGGAAGGGGTAGACATTAGAGAAAATAGCAGTGTACTGAGCTTTGCTTGCTAATGAATCGTTATCATTTTTACTGTAACCGCAGCAGTGTTACGGTGTGCTAGCAACAATGGAAAAAACAAGTTCAATTCGTGGTAAAGAGAAATTAATAGTTGATGGTTTTACGTATGTTTTTGACAAATTAAGTGGTGACGGGAGGCGAAAATTTTGGAGGTGTGAAAGGAGAGCGAGATGTAAAGCCAGAGTTCATACCGAAAGGGGATACTGTTATTCAGAAGCTTGGTGAGCATCCTCATGACAGTTCTGCCGCCAATGTTGAAGCTAATAAAGTGGTAGTGCAAATTAAAAAACGTGCAAGGGATACAGTGGAGTCTCCTGTTCAAGTTATCAACGAATGCATAATTGGTTTACCAGAAGCTGCCGAGGCTTCACTTCCGAGTTCTGCAGCACTAAGGAAGGTCATGAGCAGAGAGCGAAAACAAGTACATGCCGCCCCTGCATGTCCAGCATCTCTAGAAGAATTGATTTTGCCGCAAAAATACACGGTTTATGAGAGCCAGCCAGGGCAAAGTGTAAATTTTCTAATCTCAGACAGCGGTCCTGGCGCAAACCGTATTCTGGTGTTTGGAACTCCACATAATTTGGAAATTTTAAAGGAATCAAAAGTTTGGTTTGTTGATGGGACATTTAGCGTAGCGCCCCCCTTGTTTGCTCAAATATTTACAGTTTCTGCAGAAAAATTAGGTGGAGTACATCCAGTGGTGTATGGATTACTACCAAACAAGCAACAAAGAACCTACGAACAATTCTTCGAACTTTTAAAAGCAGCTTAAGCAGACCTCAACCCAGAAACAGTTTCGTGCGATTTTGAAATGGCAATTATTAATAGTGTAGCAAGCACTTTTCCGAACGCTAGAGTAAATGGTTGCTTATTCCACTTAAATAAAAACATGAGAAAACATTTGGGAGACCTGCATTTAATCAATGAATACAATAACAATGCAGAATTTGCCCTTAAAGCTAGAATGGTTACTGCACTAGCATTTGTTCCAATAATAAACTTAGATGAAGCAATTGATGCTTTAGCAGAAGAATTGCCAGAAGAATTGCAACCACTCTTGGGATGGCTGGAGGACAATTATGTGGGACGACTAAACCGTCGCGGAAATGGAAGACGAAGGCTCCTATTTAAACCAGAAATATGGTCTGTAAAGAAAATCCGTGTTTTCACTACCTTTCTCAGGGCTATAGCTCCCTTATGACGCATTTCCGGACTTGTGTTTATATGAATTGCTTTTAATGAAATGAAATCTACTCTTCGTTGACAAAGTTTGTAAAGAGACTAGCGCATCACCCTGTAGATTATTTTCTAAATTTCTATGAATTAAAATAATAAAAAATAAATCATCTAAAAATGCAACAAATGATTTAGATAATATATTAAAATTTTCAAATAGAAAACCAAAAAATTTACAAACAGATGAAGGTTTAAAATTTCCAGGAGAGTTTTAAAAATATTGCAAACAAAAAATATAAATCATTATCATTCTCATGACAGAAAAATAAAATGTGCTGTAGTCGAATGAGTAATTCAAACTATAAAAGAAAATTATAAAAACGCAAAAAAAATTATTACAAACTTTCAAAAAGAAAAGTACTCGAATTGGTAGTTAAAAAATTATCGATATTAACAAAGAAAATGAAAAAATAACTTCTTAACAGTCTATAATACAGAATCTAATAAAATTACAAAGACTAAATATAATGTTGATGATGTAGTACGAGTAAGTAAAATAAAAGAAATATTTGAAAAATCAAGTACTATAAATTGGAGTACAGAATTATTTGAAATTGATCACGTTTTTAAAGATAATCCAAATTATTATATTCTAAGAGATTTGACTGGACAAGAAATTAAAGGAAGATTCTATGAACAAGAATTGATGAAAACTAAATATCCAAATGATTATCTAGTCGAGAAAATTTTGAGAAAAAAAGGAAACAAGGTTCTTATTAAATGGATGGGGTTCGATAGTAGCCATAGCCAATGGGTAAATCAAAAAGACGTAGTTTTATAAATATTTTATTGAATTTCAGGGGGTGGGCACATCCGTGCCTTGGAAATGGTTATATATTCTTAAATATTATATTTGAGGTGGGACCCATCTTGGGTCCGAATTAAACTACAGAATTTTCAAAGGGTGAACAAATCGTTTACCTTATCAAATAAATCAAAATTATAAGAAGTAGTTGACCCCCACCAATAGAAATACAATATGTAAGAAAATATGCTGATTTTCAGGGCCCCCCTTAAATATTACATCACATCCTAAAAGATGCACTGCAATTTATTCGAGGGGGTGACTGTCACCCCCTCACTTTTCAATCGCTTGTACATTTTGTTCAAATATACACGATGCAAATTATTTAAATATATTTTGATTACGTATTTGAAATCGATTACATTGGATCCATTTGAAGCAGATATAAATAATGCCAAAAATTAATCAATTCTTCATTGGGTGGTCTAGAACCGCCCCAATAAAAATAATAATAAAATTAATGATATTATAGACGGGACTGAAAGCCCCGTTGAAAAATCATACAAAAATACTAAAATTTAGCATAAGACAATTCCAAATGGAGTCACTGTGTTTTCACTCAAAAATGCTAATCAAGTTATCATATTTAACTTTATTATTAGATTGTGATGATTTGACTTGACTTTCAGTGGGGGACATTTCGTCCCCCAATGATTTTCCTAGTCCAACCACTTTATAGTTTACCTAAATTTTTATCACAAGGTTTAATTAATAAATAATATTTTGTTATTTCAAATTTGTTAATACACTCTATAATTTTTTAAACTCATCCCCTGTTACTACTTCAGAACGAACAGAGGACGAAGACATATTGTTAAATTTTAAGAATCAAATCAATAATTAAAAATTAATTTTCAAAAATAATTGTTATAAATTTATTTGTTAAGGTTATTTTTTATTTAAAAAAAAAAATAGATAGATTAAAAGAGAGCTGAATGGTAATGATTCATATAAATATGCTTATCAAAGACCTTGATAGCGTTCTATAGCATTCCTAAATGCACTAAGACCGTTCTTTAATGTACTTGAAGCGTTACTTTTTGTACTTAAATGAGCTAAAAATAACTCCGTTCTCTTTTGCACTTGAAAATCCCCATGAATGCAGTTTCATGACATCTATGAAATAAATTTGCAATAAAAAAGTTTTCTACAGTTAGAATATGTTATAATTAATTATGAGCCAACTGATAGAGTAAATACGTTTTCTTTTTTATAAATTACCTCGATAAACAAACTTCTAATATTTATGTCCCCAAACGTCATACTTTTGTTCGTTTTCATAAAATAAATAAAATTAAAGTCATTAATGTGAATTCATCTCGTTTACACCAAATCCTTTATATTTAATAGTAAATGTCATAGAAATAGGATCTTTTATTGGATAATCAAATTTAATATTTATTTATATTTAAGATTTTTTTTCGGTGACGTATGCAGTGTCAACCGCAATGAACCAGCTATTGTAAAAAAATTTGACACCCTGTATCTCGAAAACGAAAGCCCGGAAAGAAAAATGGAACACGAAAAAGGTGTTCCTTTTTTCATGAGGAATCTGCAGTGTTCCGTTGCGACACTTATTTAGGAACACCCTGTATATAAGGGGTACTTGTGTCCCTATTAATTCTCTTTTCTGGTTAACTACAGAATAAATATTATATTGTCTAGTAAGAATTAAAACTGGCACTTTTAATCTGAATAATACATACTATTTTTTCTGCAACCAAAAAAGTACAAAGTATTCAAAATTTTGATTCTGCTTTTGACGTTTCTTGTTTAAAACACATTAGGACAACTGATAACTGCAATGACATATTTGATATTAAAAGGAATGACTTGTAAGCGGCTGCAGAAAAAGGTTACTTGGTTACTTGAAAACTGCCACTTGCATAAAAACGTAATGTTAAAAAGGACGCCTATTAATACAGGAACAGGTTACCCTCTGTTGGTAGTTGGTTCCCGATCCACTAACATTGGCAATAAAGTTCCTCGTATTGTTCCATTGAGTTTTCCATATCACGGATATACCTACAATGATTATGATCAAAGTAAAATTTAATTTGTTTTATTCCCACATGTAATTAATAATAATTATCATTAACTATAATTTCTAAGTCCAAAATATCTCTATTTGCGTTATACAACATATGTAAATCACGATCCATTGCTATCACACAATTAACCATAATAAGCGAATAAACAAAATCAATGCGATTGTACTTATTTGTTCCCTAGACTGCACACGAAAATTTGTGGGAGATGCTACTGACAGATCTCCAGCGCGTCGCCGGCGCTCCGCCGAAAACTATAGTAACGCGCGAATGATATTAGGATCCAGTGCCGGGCTGCCTTATCTATGCAGCCTCAGCTTCCTGCTGATTAGATTAAGAATTGCAGCGAGAGAAATGCCCACTTCGCACCTAATGCATTGTAATTAGTTTAGTTCTACTTGTAACCCACTTGAAGCAACTCCTGTAGTTTATTATAAACTTCTACAGTTTGAATAAAGTTTTTAAAAATTGTTTCGGCCTTTTGCGACACGAAACTGGCGCAGTCGGTAGGAACCACAAAGGGCACTAAGCATTTTTCAAAAATTAAAAATTAAAGTGCACCTTGGCTTTTTAGCCTTAATTGTGTATCCTGAAAATCCACCACCCCATTGTTGGCATCGAGGTCCAGGTCTCCACGGAAAACACATCGTCCACCGGATTCCTGCGAAGCAGAGCCACAAACTCAGGACCAACCCTTGCTGATCTTTGCATGGGACAGCCATTGCCCCGGAGAAGCATTGCTGGTTCCTGTCTCAGCATATTGAAGGCATCAGATCATCGTGATCAACGGACTACCAAAGTCACCTCAGCATGTTAATGTAAGCAGTTTAAATTGTTTTGCAGTGAAATTTAAACCACCTATTTAAAAGTAATACTAACCTATTATTAAGTCATAGTTTATAAGAGCATTTGATTATCGAATTAAATCAACCATCTCGATATCGATAGACGATATAAGCCATTGTTTTTTTTCATAATCAATTATTGCAATTTAGACATTAAGATCAAGCAAAGCGCGGTAAGCCAGCCCACTCAGTGTAAACACTAAGTTTACTTAATTCCTGAGTATACTCACGCATTGTGTGTAGGAACCGTGATTTAAACCCCTACTAACACTTAAAAAACATTCACATAAATTAAAGTGCGAATAACTTAATGAATATTGAAAACATCAATCAACAACTTCTAGACGAGTTAAATTTGATTGCACAAGAAATTCCAATCCCAAACATGGATGGCACTATTTCCCGCAGGATTTAGCGTTCGTATGATTTCGGACATACCGACATACGATAGCAACCCCGCCACCCTTTCGGAGTTTATTAGATCAGCAGAACTCATAACAAGTCAATTTTTGGTGGCAAAACAGCCCGAAGCGTACGTAAATAAGTTTATAATTTCATCTATTAGGAACAAACTTACGGGAAAAACACAGGAAGTAATCATTGGTTACGATATTATTGGTTGGAATGATTTAAAAGCAGTACTAGTAGATAATTTTGGCGACCAAAAGAGCGAGTTAAATCTAAAAATTGATATGTCCAAAATGCGACAAAACCCTAAAGAATCTCCTATAGATTTTTATAACAGGGTGCGAACCCCACTTGCGACTTCTTATTCAAAAATTTATTTAGGACCGGGAGCGGAAGTAAGAAAAGATCACAAATTAGAAACAGCTTAGGCATTAGCTTTAAGAGCTTTCCTTTATGGTATTCATGAACCTTTCGGAACCCTGCTAAGAGATAGGAACCCTCGCAGTTTAAAAGAAGCTATTAAAATAGTTCGCGAAGAAATTGACATCCGCTACTCTAACAGTAGAGCACTTAATTCCACTCAAAATTTAAATCAAAAACCAAATCACAAGCCTTATACACCTAACACCTATTTCGCGCAAAATTCAACCCCCTTTCCGAACTTTCAACAAATTTCTTATAATGGATTCCCACCACAAAATTTTAATCATTTCCAAAGTCTAAATCCCAATTTCAACAGACCTTCACAATTTCAACAGCGACCTAATCCCAATCAACAGCCAGCTCAATTTTCGGGATATAGAAGGCCATATGGACGACCCGGACAAAATGTATTTGCCCAACAAAAAGGTTTCAAGCCAAGCAATCCTCCCGAACCAATGCAGCTTGGTACTGTAAGCAAAAGGTTACCTCAGAATCAAGGTCCTAATCCGAATAAACGTCATAACAACCAATCTTCTGTACCCTACATCCGACAGTCGAATCAGCCCCGTAATTTTCATTTCGAAGAACTACACCACTCAGAATCTCACGAGAAAAGCCCACAGAAACATTTCGAAAATGACGAATATTACAACGACCACTATAGCCCCGAATTTGAATATTCAGAAAACTACCCAGAACATGACACAAAAGAAGACAGACTTGACGAAGCTGCAAATTTTCGATAAAAGCCTCGGAAACCCTAATAGACACATTTAATTTCAATTTCCCTAAATCGAACTTGCCGTATGTTATAATTTGTTATAATTCCTGGTACTCAAGATAAACTTTTATTAGAGACAGGTAGCAGTAAAACTATCGTATCACCAAAATTTGTAGAAGAACATTTTCCAAATTCAGTAATTAATTATAATTTCCACCGCCCATGGTACATCATATCATGATAAAGTAGCTGACGTCCCAATTAACTCCCTTTTCAAGGAACCCGAAACACATGTGTGTTATTTGTTCGACTTCAACCTGAATTACGTAGGCATTATAGGTGCAGATCTTTTGGCCGATCTTAACGGAGCAATCGACTTCAAATGGATGCACGTCCAAACAGATAGTACTATTATACCACTCCACTACAACTCTTCTATGCTACGCCAAGAACAGCAACGTAGAAACGAATGCAATTTTACCAGAATAAAGCCTCACATGGCATCTATTAAACGACTAACCTTGACGCCTAGATCAGAAACTCAAATCATTTTACCCGCTGTCAATAAAAACGGCACATATTTATGTGACAAAATAAAATTCAATCAATTTTGTTAAACGCCTCGAGCCATCGTAAAAGTGCACCACAATTACTTTCATACCACTGCTATAAATACTTCAGCTGAGATTTTTACATTTGAAATCTATCAACCCCTAATTTTAGACGAGCTTTCAAAACCCGATGATATATATATATATATATATATATATATATTTGGGATTAATTATATATACAACACAATCACAATTATGTAATATAACAATTAGACAGCTGGTCGCTGCATTCCCAATCCCAGTCTCCAGGCTACACGGTCGTGCGCCATTTCTTCATCCATATCCCGATCTCTTAGCGCTCGTCTAATTCCCTCATTCCATGATTTTCGGGGACGACCTCTTCTGTTTCTTCCTGGTGGTTTCCAAGTGAACATTCGCTTCGGCCATCTTGATTCGTCCATTCGTAGTATATGTCCAAACCATTTTAAACCTTTCTTCTCAACTCTGTCGATAAGTGTTTCTCTTGCTGTCATTATATTCCTTATTTCTTCATTTCGAACTCGTTGTAATCTTGATATTCTCGCACTTCTACGGAGATAGTCCATTTCTACTGCCGTCAATCTTCGTTTTTCTTCTTCTCTCACCGTCCAAATCTCACATCCATATGTTAGAACTGTCTCCACCATTGTTTGTCCAATTCGTTTTTTGTTTGTATTGCTTATGTTCTTATCCCACCAAAGCTCCTATGACATTTCGAGCCTTTTGAATTCTATGACGTATTTCTTGGTTTCCAATTCCATCTCCATCTACGATCGTCCCTAAGTATTTAAATTTATTCACCTGCTTCACTTGTACACCCTCATTAATAAGAACTTCAAATTTCGCATCGGAATTCACGACAAGATACTCTGTCTTTTCTAGGCTCACCTCTAGCCCCCATTTTTTATATTCTGCATATAACCGTTTTAGCATAAATTCCATGTCGTAAGAGTCTTGCGCTAATACCGCTTGGTCATCGGCGAAGCTTAACGTGAAGAGGTGTGCGTCATTTATAGGAATACCCATTCCTGCGCATGATTGTTTCCACCTTCGTAAGGCTATTTCAACATAGATATTAAACAGAAGAGGGGATAAGCTACACCCTTGTCTAAGTCCTTTAGTGGGGTATATTGGTTCCGATAAGCACCGTCCTTGTTTAATACAGGAGACATTGTTTTCGTACAATTCTTTAATGATTTTAAGTAGATAAGTACTAACTCCAATTGTCTTCAATGAATAGAACAATTTTTTCCGCGGGATGTTATCGTGAGCTTTTTTTAAATCTATGAAAGTAATGTGTACATCTTGATCTCTTGCTTTCTTCTTTTCTATTAGTTGTTGTAAAATAAATAAGTTGTCTATACATGAGCGTCCAGGTGTAAAACCCGATGATACACATCTAAATCACGAAGAGGCCCAAGCTCTTAAAAACCTCTGCTACCAATTTAAAGATATTTTTCATTCCCCTAAATTGCCCCTCACATTCACGAAACTAACAAAACACCATATTAGAACCAAAACTAACATACCAATTTATACAAAAAATTACCGCTACCCTCAAGTTCATCGAGAGTAAGTCAAAACTCAAATTAATCAAATGTTAAAGGACACCATAATTGAACACTCTGAGAGCCCTTACAACGCCCCTATTTGGATTGTTCCAAAAAAAAAATGGATAACTCCGGAAAACAAAAATACAGGATTGTCATAGATTATCGAAAACTCAATGAAACGACAGGGGACCGTTCACATCGGCCAATGATCATATCGGCAAAAATTTGCCTTGTTCATATCGGCAAACTCTGTGTTCACAACGGCCAATTTCATTTTTGTTCACAACGGCAAAAGACGCGAAAATGGGTCTTGTTCACTTCGGCCAATGATCATATCGGCCAAAACCAAATGTTGTTCATATCGGCAAAAAATCTACCATGTTCATATCGGCAAACTTCTTGTTCACAACGGCCAATTTCATTTTTGTTCACAACGGCAAACTTAAGAATTTCCGGAACGAGCCGAACGCAATAACTAACGACGCTTTATTACATCGCCAACTAGCTTGATCACATCGGCAAAAAGAAAGTAGTTTTGCTTATTTAACGCCATTTCTTGTTTATAATACTTTGTGTAAGGAGTGCTATATAATGTTTTTTTTATAACGGCCAAACATTGATCACTACGGCAAAAAATAAGTTTTGACATTTTTAACCCACTCGTTCACTAATAAATACTATATATTTTTCAAATTTTAATGGATTGATCCATACCTAAATACGACCTTAAAATTGTAATAGGAGATGCAAATGCGGAAATAGGGAGGGAAGAGTGCTATAGACCAACCATAGGCAAATACAGCACGAAAATACGAACGAAAATGGGCATTTGCTAATCGACTTTGCTAAAGAGAAAGCCATGAGAATAAAAAGTACTTACTTCAAGAAAAAAGATATATACAAGGGCACCTGGAGGGCACCAGATGGCTCATACACCAACCAAATAGATCATGTTCTCATCGAAAAGGACGAAGAAAAATGCATAACAGATACACAAAGCTTCAGAGGACCAGACGCAGATTCGGACCATTTCCTACTCGGTATAAAATTCAAACAAGTAATCCCAATAGAAAGAAACAGAGGAAAAATAAAAAGAACAAAAGCAAACTTAAGTAGGATGGTAAAAAATTAAGACAGAATGGAGTACCAGGAAAACCTAAATAACAGACTAGAAACAATACAGATATCCAACAACATAGAGCAACTATGGAGAGAGGTGAGTGGAGCAATGGAAGAGAGCGCGAGACTACAACGAGACAACAACTTACACACAAACAAAAAATGGTTCGATGCAGAATGCGAGGAAGAAATACATAAGAGGAGCAGACTAAGAATGGCAATGCTAAAAACAAACACAGATCAAACAAAGGAAGCCTAAACAACGAAAGACATGCAAAAAAACATTAAGAGAGAAAAAAGAAAATACAAAGAAGAAATAATAAATGGCATGGAAAATTGTTATAGAAATAATGACACACGGAATCTGTACCAACAGTTGAAAAGACAAGGAAAAGGATTCAAACCAAATCCAGTATTCTACAAAAACAAGAACGGAGAACTGGTTGGAGGGCATGAAGACATACTAGAACTATGGAGGGACCATTTCAGCGAATTATTAAATGTTAAAGTAGACGCCAGCGAGGAAAGCGATGAAGAAGAAGAAATTGGAGAAGACCACAACCACAACAACGAAGACCCACCAACCCTAGATGAAGTTGAAGAAATAATAAACAACCTCCGAAACAACAAAAGCCCCGGAAGCGACGCACTACATGCGGAATTATATAAATACGGTGGAGAACAACTGATTAAGTGGATATGGCAACTGATCAAAGAAGTATGGACCCAAGAAAAACTCCCACAACAATGGAATGAGGCGGTGCTGATACCGATCTATAAGAAGGGAGACAGAACAGACTGCGCAAATTACAGAGGCATCGCGCTACTAAGTATAGCTTACAAAATCTTCGCGACTCACCTGAAGAACAAACTCAAGATGGAAGCAGAAAATGGGATAGGCGAATACCAGTGCGGATTTAGGAAAGGCAAGGCGGTCGTAGACCAACTGTTCGCACTGAGGGAAATACAAGCCGAAAGCTATGAGTATAAGAAAGAAACATTTGTAATATTCATAGACTTCAAACAGGCTTTCGACTCTATCAATCGGAAAATACTGCTCAAAGCATTGAAAGAGCTAGGGATAAGTAGAAAACTTATAAAACTAACCCTAGAACAAACAACAAACAAGGTAAAAATCAGAAACAAAATGTCAGAGAAGTTTGAGGTACATGAAGGATTGCGGCAAGGCGACCCACTGTCCTCAATATTGTTCAACTGTGCACTGGAATATGCTCTTAGGAAAGCAGGGATAAATAGAACAGGACTAGTGTACCATAAAAAACATCAATGCCTAGCGTTTGCGGACGACCTAGCAATTTTATCGAGAAGCAAGGAGGAATTAACAACCACAATCCTGAAACTAGAAGAAGCCCACAGACAATTGGACTAAATGCCATTACAATCAGTGGCGTATATTGATACTAATTTTATTAGAGACAGGAATGCAAACAAAAAGGGCGCCAAGTTCATTTTAAAAAATACGCCGCCCGTTTGCTGTTTTCCAAGAAAAATTATTTAAACAATTTCTCTCCAACCAATCCTGTAACCCTTTAGTCTTTGTTTAACAATTTCGGATGTAGACAGACCGTTGGAATGTTAAAATTTGAAATTTCTGGAAATTTCCAAGTTTAACAGGGATTATGAGGTTGCTATTGACCTGTGGAATGTTACCTGCACCTTACTGCCCGCTACCTAATGGTAAATGGAAAATTGCGTGGGGGGTAGGTGTCGGGTATATAATTAGAGGGTTCAGTGATTTGGTACAACACTTCTGGTAGCAATTTTATTGTGGATAGTTATTGTGTACAGTGTTATAAAAGTTAAATCTAAAATGGAAGTGCAAAAGATTCCCGGCAGCAGAAGCGGCTCTACCTATTACACCTGTGTCGCTAGCCAAGGCTACTTTTTTCGTCGTAAAGCGTATGGAAAAAATGGAACCATCTACTTAGTTTGCGTGGAAAATAACTGCATGGCTAAAGCTAAATGCAACGAGGAAATTTTTGTAACGGTTGCCGGCGATGATGAACACAGCCATCTCCCAGACGTAGCAAAAAAGGATGCCTTATTGCTTAAGCATTCGATGGTGCTGCAAGCCGTTGCTAGGAGCGAACAAATGAAATCGATTTTTATTGAAAAGGGAGCTGCGTAAGTATTATTACATTCTTAGAAATTATGATGCTAATATGTTACGTTTTTTATAATTTTAGTGCAAAAACTGAAGCTTCTTCAAAACTTGCTTTCCCGAAATTATCGCAAACTATGAGGCGAGAAAGAAGGAAGGCGCAAACAGGAATTCCAACTTCGTTGGAAGAGTTGGGAAACGTAGCTCAAATTAATTCAAGATTTGGAACACTCTTTAACAAGCATTTCTGCCGTCGATCTATAGGTGCCGAAAACAATAAGTCTGTGTTGTTTCTGGCAGAAGATTTGGTACAGCTGTTGTCCGATGAGAAGGAAGTACATATAGACGGAACATTCAAGACGAGGCTCAAATATCTGCAAAGCAGTCAACTTCTTACCATACTGGTCGTAAAACATGATTATGTAAGTATACCATTGTACTAATACATTCAGTGGCGTAACCCCTTCGCAGGATGTCTGATTGGGCCCCTTGTAACTATAATAATTATAAAGCAAAACTGGGAGCATTTCTTGTTCGTTTTTGGAATTTTTTGTTAGTATTTCACGAGGTCGGGCCTCCTAATAATGTGAAATACGGTCCTGGGGAACAGCCCCAACGAACATGTTTGTTCGTTTCAGATCTTTTTTACGGGGTCGTCGGGCCCCTCGGAGCCGCGGGCCCCCGGGCTTGCAGGGACGTAGCTACGCCACTGAATACTTTATCGTTTTGTAAACATGAAGTAAATCTCACACATACGACAACAATATTAAATATACTTATATACTATATTTCAATTTTTCCTAGGTGTTTCCTTGTGCATTTTTTTATGACCAATCGGAAAGTGCCTGCATATGACGCAATCTTTTCCGAACTAAAAAAAAATGTTCCGTCATTTGACCCGAGCCTTATCATGACGGATTACGAAGCGGCATTGATCTCGTCCCTAAATCGAGAGTTTCCTACACTGTAATTGTTAAAGGTTGAAAAAAGGTATAAATGAAATTGCGAGGTATTTTAACTTGCCTTCAGGGGTATAAATTTTATTGGTTTCTGAGAGGTAGAAAGTTTTGCTTCAAGGTGATAACAAAGGTATAATAATAGCCTTGTAAGTTTTGCCTTATACCTTTAGGTATCTTTAGGGTTTTCTATGTCAAGGTACAATTATCTACCTTACGGTATAATTTTATTGGTCTCTGCGAGGTAGAAAGTTTTGCTTCAAAGTGGTAACAAAGGTATAATAATAGCCTTATAAGGTTTGTATTATACTTTAAGGTTCCTTTAGAGTTTACTATCAAGGTATCATTTTTCACCTTACCGTTTGCTTTTATTGGTTTTTGTGAGGTTGAAAGTAATACTTCAAGGTGGTCAGAAAGGTATAATAATAGCTTACTAAGTTTTTTATTATACCTTGAGATATCAAGAAACTTGAAAACCGTAAGAGAGAAAGACGGTTAAGTTGGAACAAAGCTACATAATCGGACACTTAATAATATGATATCAAGAGATTTGAGTTTTTTTGATGTTTCTGATGATATCCGAAAAAAACGAAATTTTGTATTTTCGTTTTTATCGTTTTCTGGCTTTATTATTAAAGATATTAAAAACTGAAAGTACTTTTTATTGCCACTGTTTATCCTCTACAATCGTCAAATCATAATTATTTTAGTATTTAAGGTAGAGCTGTTGAAACAAAACAACGGATATTTTTGTTTTGTTTCAACAGCTCTACCCTAAATATTAAAATAATTATGATTTGACCATTGTAGAGGAGTTATCCGGATACATATTTTTATTCTAGTAATCGAATATTTTTATCCGGATAATTGAATATTCGATTACTCTGATATTAGCTTGCACCAACAATAATGCAGTTTTTAATGTAGGATAAGTCATAATAAGATTTTCCATTATACAGTGATCGCCAAAAAGTTGGCATAATATGGGGAAATTTTTTATTTTTGATTTTTCCAAAAAACTTTTTACGTCAATAATTTGTGCTTGTCTAAAACCTATTTAACCCCTATTATATATACCGAGTGATTTTTACTTATTTAGAAAAATGCGTTTTGCGAAATTGTCAAAATCCAGAAAGTGCTATTTTTCGGAAATTAAGTAAGATTTTAATGAGATTCTTTTAGAGTGTGTAATTTTTAGTTAACTGAACAATTTCAAGCTCAGAAAACACCAATGTTTTTTAAATTTTGGGTAAAAATTTATTTTTTAATTTTTTAAATATTTTGCAAATTTTCACATACTCAGACTTAATATTAATTTTTTTTTTATTTGAAGGTAAAGATTTGAATTGGAAAAAATAATACAAAACGGTAGTTCCTTCTTTAGATTTTTTATTATTTACCGAAAAGTAGTATGTTTGCGTAATTTTTACGTTTTTTATGTAAGGCGCTCTTTAAGAGAAATATTTTTCAATTCTTATTAATATCTATTTAAATGGCTTCTAGAAACTCTAATCTAGCCCTATAATGAATTATTTAAAAAAAAATCGTTTAAATGTTCTTTTACAGTTGTCTAAATGAGATTTTTCTTCATCCAATTTACATGTTCTAAAAAAAGAACATTTACAAGATTTTTGCAACAGTAACTAATTTTTAGCTAAAGTTAAAAAATAGGAATTTCTGGCCTTGTGGGTGTTCAATTAGCTAAAATTAACACACTCTAAAAACACCTCATTGAAATCTTACTTAAGGGGCGGGTAAAGTCTATCTCAAATGTATCCAACTCAATAGGTGGCGTGGGCAGCTGTTCAGTTTATAATTTTGTTACAATAAGAGAGAAAGAGACAACCGACTAGCCGGATTCAGCAGCCGCTTCCACCTGACCTGGCATTTCTGCGAAAGGCTAATCCCTTTTGTAATTATTCTTTTACCTACCCTATAAAACCAATATGTACGAAAACGAAGTTGGGTGCTTTAAAAGATGTCGAACATTTGGAAAATTTGATTGCGCTCCTTTGCGGCATATTTTTTTTTCGAATTTCATTCTCAAATGCTAAAGCTTCATTTCGCAATCCAGAATTAAAATTAACTATTGATAAATGGTTCCACTGATTCGTGTACCTGCCTGTAAAAATAGCATTATGCGATAAGCGGGGTCCATTAGCTAATGATTACGGTAATCCTTTTTTCGAAGGTCAGGTAGGTATGAACATTATATGACCGGCTACCCTTTATTTCATTCATTTTGTGTAAGCAAATTGAGCAAGTGGTTTCAATCAGAGTGTTCAGTTTAGGTGCGATGGGTAATAAGAGAAAATTTGGACAGTTCAAAAGAAGCAAACACGCCAAAAGTGCTAGAACTATTGCGGCAAAAAGGTATGTTACCATCTGTTAGTAATTACAAATAAGATTTTGTATTTATTATACATTATGTTTATACATATATTTATTTGTATATTATAGGAAGCAAGAGCACGAAGCTCTTAATGGTTCAAACGCAGAAGAAGTTGCTGAAATAAGAAAAATTTGGAAAGAAGAGGAGGACATAAATAACCACCAAATAACAATTGAATATGAGCCTCCAAGTGATGATATGGAAAAAATCATTCCTGGTTATCGAATTGTTAACATCGCCTTTTTGTTAAATTGGGCCCTATCTTTACAAAGGGACCATAACCGGTATTGTACCTGTGTAAATCTTTATTTGGCAGAAGAAAGACGAGTGGGATTAATAAGTTACTTTGATTTTCGTTGCACGATGTGTAATATTTGCATAACGAAAGCCAGCGAAAATCCTTCAAATAAAGGAAATTCTAATAGTAGTGCCGTTTGGGGTACTCTTGTCTCTGGAAGCACTTGCACGGCAACGAAAGAATTGTTTTCTGCAATGGACATACCATTCATGACCTTTCCAACATTTTCAAAAATTGAAGGAGAACTCGGTGAATTTTGGGCGAAAACATTGGATAAAGAAATTGCATCGGCAGCTCGAGAAGAATACGAAATGGCGAAAAAAAATGGTGACATGGACGCAAATGGTTTTGCTAGAACCAGTGTCTACTTGGACGGTGGATGGGCAAAAAGATCATTTGGACATAACTTTAATTCTCTATCTGGAGTGGTTAGTAGATATAACTCTTACACTTACGAAATTCACAATTTTTGTTTATGTATTTTAGGCTGTTATCATTGGAAAATTAACCAAAAGAATATTGTTCCTGGGAATTAGGAATAAATATTGTAGCATTTGCAGTATGGCAGAAGCAAAAAATAAATTAGCGAAAGAAC